>PPHD01001789.1:2354-40164 GCA_002909625.1 Bambusicola thoracicus
GGCAAAAAAAAAAAAACCCACAAAAAAACCCACTCATTTTTCAAAATGTAAGATGATTTTAAATGAAAAAAGGCACTTTGAAATAGAAAAGCTGGCATTTCCCAAATTGAACATCTTGTAAAATTCTGAACTGATATTTCTGAAGATTTTCAATGATAATCCTGTCTATCCATTTTTTTTTTCTTTTTTCTTCCCCTTATTTACCAGCAATGCATGTGAGACTTTGCCTACAGTGACTTCAGTAGCAAATGGATTGGACTCCCTGTAACCATTCCTAGACTAAGATTGCAGAGACAAGAGGTGCTTGCCTAGGGATACTAGTTGTGTGGAAATTAGTAAGAACTGGGAATTTAGTTCTTGAATACACAGAGGAGTAGGCACGTCACATTTAAAGAAAACATTCTGAGTAGATGGAGCAAGGAGAGAAAATAAAAAAAAATGAGATATTCAACAAAATATGAAATCTGTATTCATTGTTCATTGGTTGTAACCCCAGTAGCTACTTCTTGAGTGAACAGCCCCATTACATGTGCAGCAGCTGAAATTTGCACATGAAAATAAACTGCATTCTAAATTCTTTAATTACTTGTAAATTTAGGATATGCTATCTGAGATATTCTCTGATTTTGTCTACTGTGACATTTGCTAACTCATTATGCTTTAGGGAAGGCACTGAGACAAACGGACAAAGGAGTTTCTTAAGGAGTAGATGAAGTACTTCTATTTTCAGGACAGCTTTCACTCATTTTTATGAGAACAGTAATCAGTTTGAAGTATGTAAAACAAGCACTCAAAATAAGATTATGACCTGAATTTGTAACTATTTATTTTCTCAATTTGTCTTTGTTTTTAATAAGTACCCTTATGTCATGTGTCTGAAATATCTAAAAGATGTAACACACAAAGAAATATGAAATAGGAATTAAAATTAATTGGTAAATAATAACATCATAGTTTATAAGAGAGGAGAAAAAGTGGTATCACAAGGAATGACTGAGCTCTTGACCTAGAGGAGAACATGAAAATTTAAATTTTAGGCAAAAGAAAAACTATTCCTGTTGAGCCAGAAAATTGTGAGGCAGACAGAATTCTGTATGGACATTGCACCCATAAACTGTCCTTAAAAGAAAATTTTATTGATATAAAGTCTAATCTTTCATCCACATTTTGAGTGGAAATGCTGTTCTGAGCTGAGTCACTTGTTTAGAAAGCCATAAAGAAGAAGTGATAAGCATCCATCAGTGGAACATGAACAACTGAACCATGAGAAGCTGTATCTCTATGTCTCACAGACTGTGTGACTGGACTTTGGCTGTTGCATGTCATTCAACTGCTCAGTATATATTCTTTCATTATATTGTATCTACTTTTGACCAGTAACTTCTGAAAAGCAACTAAGATAGATAGGTATGTGTTTTACAAGCTCTTAGTTACAAGCTGGTTATCTGAAAGTTACTAAAAGGGAATGGTCTCCATTTGCCTATAGTGCACCTCAGTGCACCTCCCTGATTCCAGCTTCTTAAAACTAAATAGAAATACACTACCTTTTTCTTCCTTTTTTCTTCTCTTTATTTGTTTTTTAAAATTAATAGAAAGATAAGTTCCATCCTGCTACTACTTCTGTACTCCAATATGTATCAGAGGGTTTGAGTAGTTCCATGTATGAATCTTTCAAATTTATTTGCAAGAATTACCATTGTAACAGATTCTCAAGAATCTGAGCCCAGCTGATGCCAGTCCTATCAAAAATAGCTTTGCTATCTAAAAGATTGCACATGCATACAGCTTTTAGGTTTTCAGACACTTCAGTGGTTCTATGTAACCCAGATACTGTTTTCCCCTCTTACAGTTTTTCAGTATTTCAGCAGCAATGGCAGCAGCTGAAAAAGCTGCCAAAGGAGAGTCTCTGCTTTGTGGCTGTGTTTATTTGTTAAGCACTGACAGAGTCAGCAGTGATGCACACTCTTCTTTTAAAACAGCCGGTGCATAAGTTTCTCTCTGAGAATAGATAAATCTGGTATTGTGTTGTAACCTTCCTCTCTTTCGCTTCTGACTAGCTCAATACAGAAAAATAGTGTTCTCTCTTAACCTCTCATGTACATATCATGGCAGTGCTTAAGGCTATCTGAGAAAGCAAAGAAGCTGGAGTTTTCTTGTGAAATGATATCCAGACACTGTCTCGTTATCTCTCCTCTCCAACTCAAATTGTTTCAGCATCTGTGAAATCTGTAATGTTTACAAATAAACAGAATTGCAGTGGTACAGCAGATTGGAAGCTTTGTTTATGGTGCAGAATCATACTGTGGGTGGGTCCTGGAACAGATATTCTTGTTAAGCTAGAAATACTTTGGAAAATACTTTGTTCTGTATTTTTGTTGAGGCTTAATAGTTGAGACTTATTAGACATAATAGACCCCATAGTGTAACTCTCGATTTTTTCCTTCCTCAGCAGTAATACGCCTGGAGCAGGTAATACATAAATGATTTGTCATTTTGCTTTAACCTCTGAAACATTCTCTGAAAGATGAACTAGGGAATGAGCACGATTTAGACCATGTTGCATGTTTATACTAGTCCTCTGGGTGACTCAGTGAATTAACTCCTCATCCAGTGACTATGATGCTATAAAATCCATAGAAGGATATCAGAACTTTCCAAGTCGTGTATGTAGTTGAAAGCATCAAAACTGAAAAGCAATGTATGTTCAACCTCAGACTGGTTAGTTGACTTCTAAACTCTTCCTATCATTCTTCTCTTCAAAGTAATTACTATCTCCTAAATATAGAAAATATATCTCCTATATATATAAGTAGTATCTCCTATGAAGAAAGATAATTGAAAAGCGGGCACATGAGAATCTAATGAGGTTTATCAAGAACAAGTCAAGACAATCCCAGATATGAGTACAGACTAAGAGAATTCATTGAGAGCAGCCCCATGAAGGACTTTGGGGTCCTTCAAAAAGATTAACGTGAGCTGACAGTGTGTTCTTGCAACCCAGAAGGCCAAAAGTATCCTGGGCAGCATTAAAAGGGGGGTGGGAGTGGAGAGGGGTGGTGACTACCTACCTCTACTCTGCCCTTGGAAGGCCCGATCTGGAGTAATGTGTCCAAGCCTGGGGCTTTCAGTTTCAGCTACTTGGAGGGATGGGGAGTTGGTGGAGTGGATCCAGAAGGCCAGGAAGGTGGTCAAAGTGCTGGAACACCTCTTCTATGAAGATAGGTTGACGGAGTTGGGCTTGTTTGGCTTGGAGAAGAGAAGGCTCAGGAGACCTCATTGTGGCCTTCCAGTACATAAAGAGAGCTTACAAGCAGGAGGTGGACTGCCTTTTTACATTGTCTGATTCTGATAGGGCAAGGGGGAATGAGTTTAAACTAAAAGAGGGGAGATAATGGTTAGATGTAAGGAAAAAATTCTTTATGTAGAGTGTGGTGAAGCTCTGGCACAGGTTACCCAGAGAAGTTGTTAATGTCCCATCTTGAGAGGTTCACAAGGCCAGGTAGGATGGAGACCTGCACAGCCTGATCAAGTGGGTGACAACCCTAATGATGACAGGTTGTTTGGAGCTAGATGATCTTTAAGGTCTCCTTCAACCTACCACATTCTGTGCATTTACACACAAAGGTTTGTTGCTCTCCTTCCATTCTGAGTCTTTTTAGTTAAACTCTAGTATGTTAAGAAATCGCTAGAAACTCAAAAGAAAAAGAGAAAATAGAAAAACAAACAAATAAAAACAAACAAACAAAAATAGAGAAAGGTAAAAGAAAAAAAGAGAAAGAAAAGGAAAAAAAAGATAAGGAAAAGGAAAAAGATCAAAGGAAAAAGAAAAGGAAAAAGGATTAAAGGAAAATGAAAGAGGAAAAAAGATAAAATGAAAAAGAAAAGAAAAAAGGAAAAAAAAGATTAAAAGAAAAAGAAAGAAAGAAAAAAATGATTCTAAACAGTTACAAAGCTATGTTTGCCTATTCTTTGTATAAGTTTGGGACCTAATTTAAGTGTCAAGTGTCAGAATGACAAAAGAGGGGACAAATGGAGAGAAACTGATGAATGCAACATCAGTAAGATTTTTTTGTTGCTGTTATTGTTTTACTTTGGCATCTGTCTATATAACCTGATTGCTTCAAGTATAATTATATGCTTAATATATAAAGAAAATGCTTATAACAGTCCTCTGTGGCTCTTTATAAATCCTTAACTGTTACAAATGTTCTCTAAGGAAAGTGAATATAAATTAAAGTTTAGAAATTGCATTTTATAAAATAAAAATTTAATAAACGGTTACGATTTCATTTATCTCTTGCTGCATCTAGCAATTTCTTAGTGTTTTCTTGAGAAAATATCACTTAGTCTAGCTGAAATGTTTGCTACAGCTCCCATTGCCAGTTTTGCCAAAGTAGAGATTTGATGATCTGAGAAGGTAGTCCTCCTCAGAAATCTATTAATAAAAAATTATTTTTCCTCCTCTCCCTCACTTGCCTTCCCTTCTCTTTCCATTTCATTTTTATACCATTACAAAGACTTCATTTTACCAAGGCACAGTTAATCTTCCTCTTTTTGGAAAAAAAAATCAATAAATACTGATGCAGTGTGTAAAACACAATTATTTTGATTTAGTCACAGTTTATATGTATGATGCACTGGTGTGATCAGAGACAGCACAGTGATACAATGATGAATGGTATGGAATTTAGTTTTATATTTCAAGAAATAGCAAAAGAAGCCTAAAGCATATGTGGCATAGCACTTGTCTCTCAAAATGCAAGACCTTTAAATCCAAATATGGACACTTGATTCAGCAAAAATGATATGAGAGTTCTAGGGAATGCAAAGCAGCTTGTAGCCCTGCCAAAAGGGTGTAGGATGAATTTGAGATTCAAGATGAGAGAACATATGCTTTGTGCTGTAAAAACCTACCACAGGTGTCACAGTAATCTCATTTTACTATTTACACTCATGTTCAAGGTCTTGATTTCCTCTTCAGTGAAGAACAATTTTCCTTGAAGTTTTGCAGGTAAACAGAATAGGACCTCAAAGGACAAATAACTGGAAGTTATTTACAGCGTGATACCTCAAACCCACTTATACAGACATATCTTGGGTGGGTTCATGTCCAGAGTTTGCCATCCTGAATGCCATGTGCATTTCCTCTAGATCCACTTTCTACTTATGTACAACTTTTTTACAGACATGGATTATAGATACAATTTGAGTTCACCCCTCCCCCCACTTAATATCAAAGTCTATAACAGGATGTTTAATATAAAAGATTTTGCTTTAAGTATACAAATAGCAATAGAAAAACTGTATTACTCTTTCATAATCCAGAATTTCAATCAAGAATCATTCTTCATACAGTATTGTTAAGGCTGGTATTAAAAAGGATTTGCTAAATACTGAATAGAGAATCAATCAAACATTTTATTGAAAAATGACATTTTAAGTAAATCTTTCTTCTAAAAGAGTACATATTTCATTTTATGCAGTTTGTTTTCTGTTTTCTCTTATGTGCCACAGACATTTAAATATCATTGTGTGAAACAGAGGAGAAATAACTTAAATACGAAGCTTCTTCTCAAGTTAAATTGTATTTGTAAATGCTTCACTGAGCAAAAATTTTCAAATGCAATTCAACTATAGTAATCATGTTTAAAATATAATTTTTCATAGTTACATACCATCTGCTCAATACTGATAAGGAGTTAAAAAAAAAGAACCCAACAAGCTAGAACAATCAATGTCACTAAATGTTTATTAATTGTATAGATTTTTGCTTAGCTTACTGAACATATTTAATATCATGAACGTACAGTACAAGTTATAGATGCAAATTTTGGAAGATGTGTTTTAAGTGTAGCTAGACTATATAAAGTTCAAAGACATTATTTTTTTTAATCTGATTCTACACCGAGAGGATTGTTTCACTGCAGGTAAAGTGCATAATTTATTCCTGGGACATAAAAAATATCAGAGCATATTAAAAATCAGTGGTGCATAGTAAGTAAAGCTGCACACAACCTGCCTTCCATTGTTTTAAAAAAAAATATCAGCAAATTTAAGACTTAAGTTTAATTTTCTTAGACATTACCTTTAACTCCAGTAGCATCATTTAATCAGCTGGTGGTGCATGAGGCATTCAGGTCAATTAAATTAGCACAATAAGTTTTCATGGTATTTCTCAGATCTGGATCCACAAAGAACATGGGAGAGAAAGAAACTGAATTACTGATACTTTTTTGACATAGATACGCATGGCTACAGGAATAGTCATCAACAAGAACAAAGCTTACATTATTAAATAAGCAGCACAGCCAGAACTTGATCCTGCCATTACAGACTCATCAGAAATTTTTGGGTATGTCTTCATTGCACTTCATTCAAAGAAGTGCAGGCCTCCTGAGCAGCTCTGTGAGAGGTATGCTCTGTGTTTTGCCTCCTTTTTTGCTTTGCCATTTCCACTAGGATGTGAACATATATATGCGGGAGATGTGTTTTGGTACATGGAAGTTGAAAGCATGAAGATGCCTTTGCCTTCAGTACAGGAAGATCAGTAGACGTGTTTCTCAGGATGGTCTTTCAGTGTGGTGTGCATAGGCCATTTATCCTACTGACCTTTACAGGTTGAGAAAAAGTAGAATTCCATCAGGCCAACTACAAATAGAAAAGTTTCATTTTGTTCAAAATAATTCAAGAAAGATTTGTTTCTGAACCTTTGAAAATTTGAAAAGATCCTGTCCAGAATAGCTAGATTTCTCCTTGCAGTTCCAGTCATACTGACTGAAAGACGATCTAACAGTTTATTTTCATTTATGTCAGTTTTAATTAAAAAAAAAAGCTTTTTAATGGCAACTTTCACATGAAATATCTTCTATTACTTCAGCACTGTTTGTGAATGAATCTTCTGCCACCCAAATAGGAATGAAAACTGATAACCTCGTTTCAGAGCAACACATTATAACCCCTGTATTTCACACTGCAGTGCAGACTAAAGCTGTAAAGGTACAAGATGCTAGCACAGTAGTGCATGGCCAGCTGAATGTATTTTTTTTTCATTTAAACATCTGTGGAAAGTACCATAATATGACCTAACTTCCTTGGTATGCAAATCAACAATGTTTTGCTGCTCTATTTTCTTAACCCTAAAAATCCATCCTGATTTTAAAATGTCACTATAGCCTTTGAAAAATTATATGCCTGGCTTAGTTGAGTTTATGAAATTTTCACCTAACCTACATTTTAAGTTCCAAATTCCAGTTTTCACATCTTAAGATTTTTTCTTATAGGATCATTTATTCCTCAAATTCAATGATTTCACTTCTTTTATAGATGTTTGTGAAAATGTTCAAATGACTGTAGTAGGTGGGCAGTGATTCATAAAAGCTGAGTGGGCAAATGGAGTGCTAGGTTACATAGCATAAGAGAAGAATGGAATAGCAGACTTCACATATATCATTATTATTATTATTACTGTTTTATGTAAGCTGCATTGTTCTCATTAGCATATCCCTACATGAAAATTCTGATTACTTTTGGTATTAGAAGAAGTTTTGTGACTCCTAATTCCTAGTCTTTTGGGGTTAGATTCTCTAGTTCTGTCACCAATGCCAGAGCAGTGTTGTTTACCCACAGTGAATGCAGACTTGGTAGTTTAAAATAAACGCAAGACATACATACACGCATGCATGCACATACACACTGTAAATTGTAGAATCCTAGTATGTCCTAGGTTGGAAGAGACTCGTCCTGGTTTCAACTGTGACATAGCTGATTTTTCATCATAATGTCTGGTACAATATTATATTTTGGCTTTAGGAGAAAAACAGTGTTGATAACACATTGATGTTTTAGTTGTTATAGAGCAGTGCTGCACAGAGCCAAGAAGTTTCTCAGTTTCTTGTGCTGTCCTGTAAGGAAGAGAGGCTGAAGGCCTCATGAAGAGATGGGAGGAGACAGAACCAGGACAGCTGAGCTAAAGAGGCCAAAGGGATATTCCATATAATATAACATCATGCAAAAAAAGAAGGTGGGCAGTTGGCTGGGTAAACGGCTGCTGCTTGGGGACTGCCTGGGCTTTGGTTAACAGGTGGTGACAAATTGCTTGTGTATAATTTCTTTTGTATATTTTATACATTATTATCATAACTATAATCCTTTTTCCTCTTTCTTTTTCTGTTTTAGTAAATAGTTTTTAACTCAACCCATGATTCTTTCCCCATCCCACTGGAAAGGGAGGGAGTGTGGTGCTTAGCTACATGCTAGGTTAGAAGTCCTTTTCTTCTCAATCTTATTGATAACAGAGGATGGTTATGATCCACTGATCTCTTTGTATGGGCCCATCACAATTTCATTGTTCCACTTTGCTCCATCAGTCAACTGCATCTCAGCTGAAGCCAGGATAGAACCTTGAAGATAATCCATTTCCAACTAGATGCTACCCACTAGATCAGGCTGCCTGGGACTGCATCCAGCCTGGCGTTGAGCACTTCCAGGAATGGGGCATCCACAGCTTCTCTGGGCAGCCTGTTCCAGTGCTTCACCACTCCCTGAGTAAAAAATATTCTCCTAATATATCATCTGTCTCATCTTTTAGTTTAAAAACATTATCATTATTAGACCATGTAAGAAGTCAGTCTTTCATTTTAAGATAATTCTATTTGATGATCCACTGATAAAATATATTTCAACCTGAATATTGGAGAAACTAATAGTAAATGGAAAATATCAAACTTAGAGCCTCAAGTAATCTATGCCAGATAGGTTTTTCTGCTTTTCATATTCTATTTTCAGCAAGGCTGTCAATGTATGTGTACATTAACCTTCTAGAGAAGTCATGCTGATAACATTACGTACCCAGATTCAAATTCTAGATGTTAGAATGCAAAGAATTTGGTAGTTTTAAGACTTTTCAAAGAGTAGATGGTAAGCAAAGCAGACTGTGATTCCCTGCTAGCTGATGGGTAAAATACAGTAGATTTCTGAGAACCCTCCCTTGCTCTTTGATAGTTGTCCTTCCTTTTAATTTAATGATTTCAAAATCAGATAATGCTTAAAAATAGTAAAATATCTTAAGAATACAAATATCAGTTTTGTGATTTTTTTTTTCTGTAAATTTGTTGGCTTTCTGTTAACCATGAAATTTAAAATAGATTTCAAAATTCTCATTTTTTTTTTGTTTCCAGCCACACTTGCTGAACTTGGCAATTTAGTATGCTTCTTTCTTTGTGGGTAAAACTTCTGTTTTATTTAGAGACCTAGGAAGATACATATGTATAATAGAGTACTTAACATACACCTTGAGTCTTGTGGGAAAATAGTACAATATTAGCTTGTTTCTAGCCTGTTGGATATGACAAATGGATTGAAAGTGTAAGCCGTGTGGAAATTATGCACTGATGTTGCCTGAGACTTAGGAAATGATGTATTTATTTAAAAATTAACAATATTATCTACTCTAATTTTTGAAGATATAACTGCTTCCTATTAACTGGTTTGCTTTATAATGTTTTCCTACAACTGCATAAATTAATAAGAAATATAGTACTATACTCCATTGATAGTACCTACTTGAGATTTAGAAATCATACCTGCATTATTTATCTTAATCAGTTCTTACATACATCAATGATAAAAAATGCATGCTTCCCATGAAAAATGTATGTACTCTTTTGACATAATTAGATAGATAGGAAAGCCTAGGTATTTACACATATCTAGAGCTTTACAGGGGAAGCACAAAGATCCACTTTAAGTTTTTTAAAGGTCAGAGCAATGTATAAGCACAGAAAACTTTTTGGGACTTGCTTTTTCCTTTTCCTTTAAAGAACAATTGCCTCATTTAGGAATAATTGGTATTCGCAAAGGAAATGCACATGTTCTGAAACCTAGTAATTTCCAATTGCCAAGATACCTAATGAGTTGTCTTAACAAGATTACCAAACATATAAAAGGAACTAATTGCATTGCATTTAATTCTGAAATCACAACTAGATGCAAAATAGGTTTTGCAGCTGGCATTTTGCTTGCAATGCAAGACGAAAATGAGGAGGTAGCTAGAGATCAAGGGACCATACTGCTCAGTTTTCAGGAAGAGTCACTCCTTCTTCCCCAAATAGACACCAAAATTATATACCATTATGGCTTGAATGGAGAAATATTTTAACAATCTGTGACATTACAAAGGATTAGCCAAACACATCCATTCTGCAGAAAGGTCTTTAATTAACTGTCTTTCATTTATTTATTTACATTGTGATCTACTATTCAAATCAGAGCCGATAGGTACTAGTTCAAGACACAATCTGCAGCTTATGTATTCCATCCATCTTTCATCTATGACTTATTATCAGTCTGCACATTCACAGGTATAAACTGTTGTCCATACTCACCAGTATTCAATGTTTGAATGTCTTCCTTAATTATTAATTTAAAAAATAATTTCATTATTTCTTTAAACTTGAATATGCTATTATTCTATTCCCCTGAATAAGTAAGCAAGCTTTTTTATCTCCTTTTTTCTTCCCCGTATTCTTACTGATATATTCACTGTACTCTCTAGCAATAATCTCACATGATTTCTATGATTAGATTCTTGCTATACTTTCAGAGAAAAATATCTACCCTTACATGTAATATAACACATCTTTTTCTTTTCCTATCACTACATTATTACCATTATTATCAATCCTTCTATTTCCAATATATTACATTATTTTATTTAATAAATGAATACACAATAAATATAAATTATAGAAATGCAGAATTTTCTGAGCTGGAAGGAATACATAAGGATCATTGAGTTCAACTCCTGGCTCCACACAGGACTACCCAAAAATCAGACTATATGATTGAGAGTGAGATACTTCTTGAACTCTGGCAGCTTGGGGCAGTGACTTCTGCCCTGGGGAGCTTTTTCCAGTACCCGACCATCCTCTCAGTGGAGAACCTTTTCCTGATATCCAGTCTGACCCTCCCCTATTGCAGCTTCATTGTCCCTCAGGTCCCGTGGCTGTCACAAAGAGCAGAGATCAGTGTTCCTCTGCTCCCCTTGTGAAGAAGCTTTAGGCCATCATAAGTGTCTCCACAGCCTACTTTTTTTCTGGCCTGGACAAACTGAGGGACTTCACAGCAGCTCCTCATATGTCTTCCCCTCTACATCTTTGTAGCCCTCCTTTTAACACTTTCTAATAGTTTTATGTTCTTTTTGAACTGTGGCTCCCAAAGCTGCGCACAGTACTCAAGGAATACCAGTACCACAGAGTGGTACAATCCCTTCCCTCAACAAGATAGCAATGCTTTGTTTGATGCACTCCAGGATACAGGTGGTCTTCCTGGCTGCCTGAGTACAACTTGTTGACCATGACTCCAGATCCTTTTCAGCAAGGCTGCTGTCCAGTGTCTCATCCTCCAGTATGTATAGCCAGTGTTGACCCTTCCCAGTTTCCAAATTCCAGCATCTAAATATTCTATTTTTTTCTCGTTTGTTTGTTTTCCCATTAGTATAAATTTTTAATAAAAGCCTAGTAGTCTGAGGAATCTTGGGTTATGTAGTCTGGAGAAGAGAAAGCTAAGATGCAACCATATTGTTCTCTACAACTTCCTTAGGAGAAGTAGTGGAGAGGGGAAGTACCAGTCTCTTCTCAAAGAAAGAGTATGTGGGAATGGCATAAATGTGTTCTGGAGCTCTAGATTGGAATTAAGAAATATTTATTTACTATGGGGGTGGTCAAACACTGAACAGACTTCTTAGATAGGTGGCTGATGACGGTCATAATTCAAGAGATGTATGGACAATGCTTTCAGTAACACGCATTAACTTTTATGTAGCCTTAGAGGTCTTGAAGTTGGACCAGATTACCTTTGAAGATCCTTCCAGTTATTCTATTTTCTATTACATCTTAAAATATCTTAAATATTGTTCAAGACTGCCTACAAGAGACGATGTTAATTAGTAGTGGCACCATCATCTTTTTTTAGTACACCATTCCACTGATTCCTACTTATTAGTGTTGCATGATTATTTACCTGTATTACAAACAATTATTTCTGTTTCTGATTATGTGACAAATAGCTTGTACATGTCAATTTGAATAAATAGTCACATTCAATTTATTATGTCTTCTACTAAAAGACCTTACCAGGAGTAAGATTCTGAGAAATTCAGAGGAATGGAGTTATTTTACCCTCATTTCTTATGAAAGAAATTTTCACAGACTAGACAAAGACCTGGAAGAACTAGGAGTGTTGAAGAAGCAAACAATTCACACAATATCTGACCTAAAAATAGTTGGAATTCAAAGAGTAACAGAGAAAATTATCTTAAAGGTTTGGTTCATATTTATTTCCTAAATATGAGTTTATTTTCATAATTAAAGAAAAGATAGTGGAATAAATTGACATTGACCTTGCTCATCATGGCCGTTTTGGTTTTTGTGGTGATGCAAGTGAAGTTTTTAAGGTCAATGAATATTTTCATCAGTATATTGCGTATAAGTCTTCAATCTCTCAAATATTTCAGAATATGACCATAGGAGTCACAGGAAACCTAACTCAGCCCGTTTTCTCACAAATGAGATTTCTTCTTTTTAGCCAGCTATAAGTGCTTCTGTTGCTAAGATCATATATTAACTTCACTTTCAATTTCTATTCTGAATAGGTACCAGGAGAAAATAATTTTGCAGAGGAGTAACCAACAGCAGAATTTAACCTGATAATATCTTTTTTTTTTTCTTAAACTCATATTCTTATGAGATATTCCATAAGAATGACCTTAAGTATGTAGCTGTTGTAAACTGTGATGGACAAATTGCATAATGCATGTATTATTCTCAAGCAAAATAGAATGCATTTTTATACCTCTTGACAAGATGTGTGCCATATTTTCTGTAAATACACAAGACTTTTCTTCCTCTAAAAACTGCAAAACTGAAATGAATCATGCTTGTAAAATTTTACTATCATATTATTGCTGTGCACATCTGTTTGAGGCTCTGCTATGATTGACTGTAAGGCTTGAGTAAAAATAGAAGAATAGATGCAGCTGCAAGTAGAAAAAAATAGAAAGCAGTAAAAGAGCAGTACTCACTGCTGTTTCCTCCTCTGGCTCACCTATACATGCTCTAACTTCTGCACTGGATTTTTGTATTTCAACAATAGTTCCCTTAATCACAAGTCATTTTGATTCCTTCCTTCCAGGTTGGACTATCTGATTTGTGCTATAAGTCTTTGTAGTTAGCACATGACAAAGGGGGAAAGTTTTGGAGGCCCTGAACCAAAGGAAATTGCCTTTTTACTTGAAAGAGTATGTTTCCTCATCCCTTTGAGGTAATTAACCTGCTACCTAATGAGGTTCAACAAGGCCAAGAATTCCTGTAAGTGAGAAATCACCTGACTTGCCAGTCAATCTCCAGCACCCAGAAATACCATCACCAAAAAGCTCTGTGCATAATAAAATGAAATCTATTCCTATAGTCCAAATGGAGGAAAAAAATGAGATTATATATACACCTACAAATTCCTAGACTTACATATAAGAAACACCCCCAAAAAAGAGATCATTATGCGCCCACTGATCAACCACTAGTGTACACCTAGCTATACAATAGAAAAAGGATGCGGGGAGAATAATTTTTTTTCTTTACTGTGAGATAAAGTAAATGCAAAGATTGTTGGCTTAAGGCAAGCCTCTAAAGGAGCTACAGCATACTTTCCATATTAGCTCTGTCACAGTGTACTCAAATGGCTTCTGGGAGAATAGTGAGGTACTGAGGGAAGTAATGCAAAGTTGTTTTTTTTCCTCTGTTCAGATGGAATAGAAAAAAACATTTTTTTTCTAAGACCGTAATTACTGCAGCAGAGTATTAATGAGAGCAAGTTTGAAACTATCTCCAGTTAAATAAAAAAAAAAAAAAAAAAAAAGAAAACAGAAGGAGGATAAAAACATCCAAATAATTAAAACACAATTAATTTTTCTAAGAAGATATATATTATACTAAGTCATCTAGCTCTTGTGAGATGACAAAACAGTGTCAGTGAATTGTACTACTAAAACAGATGGCTAAAGAAAAATTATTAATTGTTGTCTCATTTTTTTGTGGTTAAAGGTGCATTCATGTTTTGCTAGCATTTTGTGAAGCCCTTTAAGTGTAATTAGTATGAATACTAATGAACTGAGCTTTTTCAGATAAATAGTCAGCTTTTTTTTTTTTTTTTTAAAGATGTTTTTCTTGGTATTAAGAGACATTTTTACTTCTATCAGCCTCTCCTAGTAACTGTGTCTGCTTTGAATAAAAATTCAGTTAATATTGCAATTCATGTGACAGTCTGGATAGTGAAGTGATGTGACTAGAAATGCAGCAAAGTCTTTCTGAGCATATTTGAGTGCAATTAAATATGTTTTGATGCACCTAAGTGTTTGGTTTTTTTTATGTTTTTGTTCCATGAGAAGTTTTTTCTTTTTTTGTTTGTTTATTTCTGTTATGACTTCTAAAGTTCAGTGCAGTATGTTACATATGTCTCTGCTTGGGTTTGCATTAGTGTACAAATGTAACTCGTTCATGTTTAGGTCTTAAAGTTACCACCGTTCTCCTTATGGTCTGCAATACTTTCACTTGGGAATGGTCACAGTAGCACTTCTCATGGTAGACTAGGAATCCCAATTAGGATTGAAACTGAACAATTGTGGAGACTGATTTATTTAAAAATGGAAGTCTGTGTGTGGAAAGATTGCACAGAGAAATCTACAAGACAAAACCTAAATGTGGTTTTTCTCCTGAACAGGTAAGGTGCACCTATAGTTTGTTTTATATTCAAGGTGTGGAAGCAAACTACAAATCACAGTGTCATCCAGTAGAAAGATGTAAAGAACTGACAGATGCTGGAGTGTATAATGCCACTAGAAATAGTAATTAGTAATACAAACTTTCTCTATTCTTTGTAACAACATCTGGCTGGGCATCTATTAAACTATACAATATAAATTATGGTTAAATGCATACAGTACCTGCAGTGCTTACATGGAGACTTCAATTCTCTCAAGATATTCTGGCATGTTCATTTTAGTTCTGAAGTCTTTTGGAAAAGCTTTTAATTTCTTGACCAATTATTTAAAGTATTGGGTTGGAAGCTAACCTAATCTGATTAAAAATACAGATTTTTTATAAGGTACTTTTTTCAATCCAATGGAACAAATTGAAATCAAGGTGTTTACCTTATGAATTGCTCAAATGTATGTGAGCTAAAGTATATTTCTTTAAGAATATTGTTTCAGAAAAGTATGTAGAATATATATTTTGCCTTTTGGTTTCAGTGCAAATGATGCCAAGATTAAATCCCCCAGTAAGTTTTAAAGTGATACACCTCAGAATTTACTTTATGTGTTCCAACTTCCTTGAGAAACTTCACTGATGTGATTATTTCTTGTCAACACTTTTGTGGAAATTGTGGACTGATACTTTTATTCTACTAAAATTTGTACAGAATAAATTATAATGCTACTTTTTTACTTACACCAATAATGCTTGTTTTAAAGACTAAACTAGAATGACATTATTAGGTGTAGAGCAAAGGCACTAATAAAAATAAAAGCATAAAATAAGCATACATGGACCTCTTTGTAGATGTCAAATGTAATATTATGGTTCTGAATTTTAACTTTCAAGCTGGCAACAACTGGAGTCTGAATTTGCATCAGAAAATTACATCCAAATCTTGTGCACAAAAATGTATTCTCTCATTTATGTGAAACAGAAGTTCAGTGCATCTGTGTTACATTATTTACTCTACAGTTATTTGAAAGAAGTAGAAAGACTTGCTGGAGAGAAGAAGGTATAGTGTTGTGTGTAAGCAATGCTGTTTTATCACCTGAGAGCACTACTTCCAGTCTTGACAGATTCATATTATTCTCTGGAATATTATTTATAACGTTATGACCCAACAATACAGCAATTATGAATTTGGAAAGCCTGAATCCCAAAGCTAAGATGGAAATCTAAGCCTTCAAACAGTCTAGTTAGCAAAAACAGTTATTTGGTCAAATTTAATACTAAAAAGTACATACATAGGCAATTTTCCTTAACCACTGAATGTATCATTTTTCTTGACTTAAAATTTCACTTTTAAATTTTCCTTTTCATTCAGTTGTAATAGACATTGAATGCTGTCCAATCTTGCTCTACTAATTTCTGTGCCACAGAAATTGGTCATTTCTGTTCATAAGAAATTTG
Organism: Bambusicola thoracicus; assembly: GCA_002909625.1. NCBI lineage: Eukaryota > Metazoa > Chordata > Aves > Galliformes > Phasianidae > Bambusicola > Bambusicola thoracicus. The sequence goes on from PPHD01001789.1 coordinate 18,572, forward strand.
GCCCTATTGAAAAATGTTGAATTATACCTATTGTAGAAAATAACAGCCTTAGAGAGCATGCATCATTAGTACATTCATTTAGTCTATAATACTGCACCCTTAAAATGCATAATGTGTGAATACACTACATTTGTAACTGAAATATTGGAAACCTCGGAGTTGATCCCTGACTTCAGAAATGCTTAAGTCTTATCATTCACTTTTGTAGAGTATGCCTGAAAACATACGGTGTCTTCAGGAACTGGAAAAGGAAAAACAGGGCTAACAGTCTGCAAATAAGTGAAGTCCACCAAGCTAATATATTTTAGAACACTGGTCTATATTTGCCTTCTGTGCTACTGAAATTGATAAAGTGCTATATAGTGAAATTATCCACAATTATTGCTTTAAGAGATTTTCAAGATATGTTTTTAGAAAGAAGCTAATTCCAAGTACTAATTGAAAACGCTTCCTAGAAGAAGTAACAAAACAGAAATTGAGGTCTTTTTAATTATTTCCAAGATCCCATAACTTCTGCGCTAAGATCTGCCAAGTTCAATTGTTTGGAAAGGTGTTTTTAGGTACGTATATATATATATGTATGTATGTATGTATATATAAAGAAAGATACATTTTGACCAGGTTCAGATCCAAAAAGTCCCAGAAACTGGATTTTTTGACTGTGGTTTGACTGTTTCCAATTTAGATTTGGGGCAGAGAAAATATATGCTTTAGCATTTATGTAAGCTTTTGCAAGAAACTGTACAACACACTAAAAATATATACCAACATAATAAAACACTGGAACTGATGTTGATGCCCCAGAGACAGGGGCCATCCCTTGGCTTCTTGTAGCATGTCTGTGTTACAATTTCAAGTGAATGGATTTAGCAGACTGCAGAGCACTGCAGTCCCCGGATGACTCTTTGACTCATCTCAACAATGGGCTTCACCAAGTACTGGCAGATAGTGACTGACTTTCTCAGCCTTCTCAGTAAAAATGCTGCCGTTGTCCTGGATATCCTCTTTGTCTTTAAAATTACTCTGGATGTAGAGTCACTGTGATTCTTCTTTGCTTCTCTGAAGTAGATTGTAGGTGGGCTTTCCTGTCAGTAGCTTCTCTAAAATGCAAACTTGCAAATGGATCCATGATTTTCTTTTTTTCTTTTTCTTTTTCTCTTTAACTTCCTACTGGTTAAACCACTGCAATTACGAACAGTGTCAAACAACATGGACCACTACGAATTGCACTATGCCCAGTGAGTCATGAATACTAACACTTATAAACCCATATATTTGTTTATTCTCATAAAATACAGAATTTTAAAGCAAATAAATTGGCAGAGAGAACTGCCAGCCTCAGCCTACAACTGCACAATTAAAATAACTAGTACAAAAATATGTGTCTGCAACATAATATTTGCTTAGCTGAGTTGTTAATATGAAAAGACACCATACTGATGAAAACAATATTGAAGTATTTAATACCCTGGGCTTTATTAAGACAATCCTTCCCCTCTTCTTCCAATTTTTTTTTCTCAGTGTGCCAAATCCTTTCATTGAAAAAGAGTTTCTACTAAATATAATAGTAATTTGTTTTCAGACAGTACCGTCTTCTGGGACAAGGCTGTTTCTACCCTCTTCAGAAGATACCACACTGTTTTCAATTAGAACAGAACCGTATAAACAATTCAGAAGTTTTTGGTGTTACTAGAAAAAAAGTGCATGTGTCTGTTCAGAGCCTTTCTTGCAAATGCAGTTTGCCTTATAATATAGAAAGTCATAAAATAATTTGAGACCAGAATATACAAAATATTTTCTTTGAATTACTATTTAAAATTATTATTAATCCAATGAAAATTCTACAGTGCACATTCATTTTAAAATTAAAATATTTAGCTTTCTACTGTTTCTAGAATTTGAACTTTTTGTTCATTGAGGTTAGACAAGGAATGCATGGAGAATAGAAGTACAAAATACTACTGACTACTCTGGATCTCTCATTACGTCTCTGAATATTACTTGTTTGATACAGTCTGAAGAGAGATCCAAGATCATATAATTTTTGTTATCTAGAAAATTGTATCAACATGATCATGAGTACAGTGAGATGCTAGAGTTGTTCTATTCTTCTGATCAGAACTTAGTGATGAAAAAGTAATGATCTGGTTTTATTATCCATGTGCAAGGCTTAACAACAGGATACTCTTAGTCATGCAGTAAAAGGCCACACCAAGTCATTCATTTCAAGCCATCCAGGGCAAAACAGACCCTCACCTACAACTTATCATCCTTCTCAGGATAGCTTGTCACAGATGAACTTACGCCCCCTATTTATACCTACTTGATCTGAAACTGTTCTTACCTATAGAGGTACAGCTGAGGTGATGCCACAAAAATTAAGCTAGTATAAAGCGGCAGGGGAATTGATATCTCTGAGACCTCTGAAGACAAGGAAGAATTAGAAGAGTGAACAGTGGAGAATCTTTCTATGTCCCACTGCTCACCTCAGTATTTATTTCTGCATATGTTTTCTAAAAATCTTTTATTTTTAATTCCCTAGAAATCTGAAGCAGAATAGTTTCTTTTTTTTTTTTTTTTTTTTTGGAAATAATTAGAGTGATGTAAATGTTTGATGTAAATGAATGTAAATGAACTTCGCATTTCATTTCCAAATATAGTGTTAGAAGAGAAAGCCATCATTGCTTCTATCATAAATTAATTTTGCCAGTGGAACTGAATAAGCTCAGCTTCAGCTGAAAACTCAGATCCATTCCTTATTGAAACCTGCATTAGAACATTAGAGTGCACACAGCAGGAAGTGAAATTATTCTGTTTTGATTCCCCCTTTCCACTATACTGCTGTGTGCAATACAGAATCTAACAAGATTGTCTTAATCAGTTACTCCATCATTTAGCATTGTGACCTTTATAATATTCCCTTGGCTTTTTGTGAGAGGCAGATGTCAGTATCATTCATTAACTATACTATATGATTTTTCCTTGGAAAAAAGCCAAACAGTATAATCTCGTCTTCAAAGAGAATACTTCTGTTATGATTTCATCATTTTATTCTTGTAAAAGACAGCAGCATGTATCAATAAATGTCAGCTTTCATCAGGTACTGAATACAGTTCTATCTTTGGATCCATTAGAAGACAAAGAATAAAATATAACTCTTAAGATGTGCATTTTTAAAATATTTTTATAGGATAATTACATTGAATATAGTAAGAAAATAAAAGTATTATGGGATTCATATGCATGCTTATATCTATAAAACACTACTATATTGTTTCTGTGCAACCTTTAATTTTGCAAAGTATACTTAATTGTTAGTGCTGGGGTATATTTACCATGAATCGTATGGCTAAATAAGAGCTTCATTAAATGTATTTACAATATAATTAAGGAGACAATAAAATGCCACTTTTTAACTGTTTTGCTACATTAATATAATATAGATTTTAGTATCTTCAGTAACATAAAATGAATTACCAGTGACTTCATTACATTGGGAGTATGATTTTCTACTCTATAAGTGTGACACAGTGGAAATTTGCCTTAAAAAAACTATTTTGTTGCCACATGAAAGGTACAGAATTACCAATTACAATACACTGAAATCTGATTCTCTGTGTTTTCAGGTATCACCTTCTTTTCCTCACGAGGAAAACAGCTTTTATAATTAAAACAGTTAAACCCAGTAGGTTTTAATGACTAGTTAATAAAGTGTGTAATAAACTTATTTCTTAGATGCGTCTAAATCAGAAATCCTACATGTGGAACCATTCTCTTCCTGGTAAAGTTAAAAACCTTGAGTTTAATGGAGTATGTCAAAATAAAATTCAACACTATGAGTCGTACTGAGTTTACATGCCACAGTTATATTGGGTGGCAGGGAGAGTGGTTTTCTGCACATGCAGTGATAGAGCTAATGCTGTAGGGATCCTAGTTATTTGTAAGATTTTTTTAAATTTTATTTTTATTGTGTGCAATTCTGACTTCAAAAATGCTCTGTTGTACTATCTAGAGCTTAAGTCAAATCATGACTTTCTTACTAGTTTTATTCTGATCAGGGTACATAAGAACTTATATGTTCTGTTTTTAAAAGACAAAACACCAAGTAAAAGTTGTCATTTCTTTTTTTCTCCTTGAGCATAGTTTGTTGTTTTTGTTTTTTTCTTAGAGAATTTTTCTGAAAACTAATTTAAAATGAAATAATGATTAGTGTTCTTCATCTGGATGATTAAATAGAGTAAACTTACTGTTTTAAACAAGAAGATCAGTGTATTATTTGTAGATAGCAATGATAATCAATCACCATAATGATTCAGTAGCCTTCAGTGTTTTAAATTCAACTACTTTACCATTTATGAATAGCTGTTTTGCATAATGCTCTTTCACTTCTTTTAACTGTTCTAAGTGACCATTTGTCTTCCGTATGTACTGTCAAGTACATTGAAGACACTTCTTCTCATGCAGCATTATAGAAAAATCATTATATATAGTTATAAATGGATCTTCAGTTAAATAACCTTAATGCTCTGGCAGAAAGCATTGGAAGATCTGAAATGGAATGCTGAAGCTTGGAGGAAATCATACAGCCATGCTAACATGAAGGAAAAAATGCAGTGACTGAAGGAATCTCTGTCAGCCTACAGGTTGGCTATATGTCTTTTGCCAGCTGGTCTACAACTCAAATAGTATTTTAAGTTTAGGTATATTATTAGGTTGGGAGAATTTTCTTTTTAACATTAAAATGAGAGAGAGACTGTCAGAGGGGCAGAAGGAAGGAATCTTTATCAGTCTTATCAATACATTCCAATCACATGAGAACTTGATATGAACGTTTCTATTGATTTAGCTGCATGAAACTGGATGTGATTCTGTTTTAGAAATGTTTCCTGGAAATTTTTTGGTATTCTACAGTAATAAAATTCCAGTTCACCCATTTTTATGCTAAAATATCATGAGGACAGTAGTTTGAACAGAAAAAAAGCAACTAATGGATCTGTACTATCAACATGTAATTGACTGATTTATTTACATGGAGCTTCATGTTTTATGTTGTATTTCAGGTGGTTTCCAGTCCCAGTAAGCCACAAATCCCAACAAAATGTACCTCAAATATGGTCTTAGAGAAGTAAGCAATATCATTTCTTAGGACATTCAATGCTCTTAGTGGCTTTGGATCCCTGGCAGTGAGCTAAAATTCTGTGAAAGATTGAGATAAATACCTTGGGAATGCAATATCACAAATCCCTCTTGTAGATGTACCTGAGCATAAAGGTACCATATTAGAAGGCAATATGAATGGTGGCAAGTGATAGTGCTTATGATAATGCTTGCTTTCACTTGCAGCTCATAGGCAAAATATCTTATCTCATTCAGTTGAACAGAACTGTGCTGATCAGAAATTGCATATATATTTACTCCATTCATTGTTTAAGTTGTACCTGGTTGCATCTCATGGTATGGACCTCAACATAAAGAACCAGTGTAGGCAATACTGTGCCAGACCTGTCAGAGTCCCATTTTCACCCCCAAATCATATAAGAATTTATGCAATTTGTATTTTACTCTATAAAGTATTTCATATGGAAAAACATGCACACATATTAGCAGCAGTATTTGAATGTGCGGCAAATCTATCTCTAAAAGTCTGAGTGAGCAAAACATATGTCTGTAAACAAATCGAAATGATTGAAAGAATTTATAATCAAAGAATTTGTCAAATATCATTCTACAGCATACAGCTACTTGATTTGAGAGATAAGGGGGAATTCATTGGGGTTATATTGAAGAAAAATGTCAAAATTAGCTAGATAAATTTTAATGTATAATTCATGAATCCTTTCAAATAGGTACATGCATTTGTATGCTTGTGGTTATTCATTTCTATTTGTATCTGTTTGTGTTTATGATTTTTAGAACTTGTCATGGGATACTGAACAGAATTAAATAATTAAAGATCTTGTCTTCTCTTGAGTAGATCTGTTCCTCAATGTTGTAAATATCATTAAAAAAAACAAATATTACATTGTTTTTGCCTGTAAATGTCTCCAGATGGTAGAAGGTAGAAAATGAAAAACGTAAGCAGAAAAACAAGTACTGTTACCACTGAAAAACAAGTAATGGCTTCAAGCTGCGCCAGGGAAGGTTCAGGCTGGACGGTAGGAAATACTACTTCTCTGAAAGGGTGGTCAGACACTGGAATGGGCTGCCCAGAGAGGTGGTGGAGTCATTGAGCCTGGTAGCGTTCAAAGAGCGTTTGGATGTTGTGTTGAGGGACATGGTTTAGCGAGAACCATTGGTGATTGGCAAATGGTTGGACTGGATGATCCTGTGGGTCTTTTCCAACCTTAGCGACTCTATGATTCTATGAAATACCATTGCAGTCATCATTCAACATATTTTTTAATAACAGCAATTAAGCCAATGATCCATACATACTTCCATACTTCATTAATTCACACAACATGTGAATAAGAATTCCAAATTCTCTTACACATCACACAGTGGAACCGTGATGCTGCTGATCAGTATTACTAGCACTGCCATTGCTAAGTAAATACCCTGATGGACAGTGCAATTTTTGCTTAAAACAATTAAATTACATTATTTCCAACAAATTTGGATAAGACACCAAATCTCCACTAAACATCCCTGTGTGTTATGCATTGAAAATAAGGAAACAAATACTGCCTAAAATCCCTTACACAAAAACACAAAACACCTCCAAGTTGCTCTGAAAATGGTTAAGATGTTAAACCTGTCGAAGAATGCATCTGAAACACATCCCAGTCCCTGAAGCCATGGCAGCAGGAGGGACAAAGGGCTGCCTCCACTGTCACCAGAACCATCATGATACTAAGACCAGGAAACCAGGATGCTTCTTCATGGTAGGAAGAAGACAAAGAAAGAATAGGAGCAGCAGCACATCACGAGAACAGCATGTGAATCCTCCTTGATGACAGCGGCCCTACCCCACACAGCAGTGACACCACACTGCTCATGCCTTATTCTTGTCCACTTCATGTACGGCGTACTTAACTTCATCGTATTAAATGCCTAGGAGAAGACTTTCTTGAATTCCTGAGAAAATCAAAGGATTACACAAAATTATCATTTAGCAAGGGGGCCTGTGCCAAACACTTTCCAGTGGAACAGCTTTCAATGAAGAATTAACTTGTATATGCAATTCTATAATGGTAAGCTATGAATGAGAGCTAGCATCCATGACATGTACATATTTATATAAGCATGTTGCTTTTGAGCTTTCTCCAGGAAGTAGTTCAGCTTGCCCCAAAGATTCCATAGAATTCAACAAGATATTCAGAAAAACAAACCCAAATTCTGGGTCCACTCATCGAACTTTGGTGTCTGACTAAAGCAAATGAAAGATTCACATCATCACATTTTTTTCCTCCCCCAAAAGCTATTAGCACTGACTGAAAACTTAAAATACTCTTAACACCAAGCAACATCTCTGCTCCATCAACACATATGGATGTGTTGAAAACAACTGTAATATGAAGAAAAGAGGAAATATTTTAAGGCAAACTGAAATGAAGAGGAGGGTTATTATCAGGAAATATTATTTTGTAAGATATGAATATGCTTTTGGAAAATGTGATCTCACCTACTCTGTGGAACAGAAAATAGAATTACTTCACAAAACTAAAATTACATAGGAGAGTTATCCAAAAGGATGAGGCTCTTCAGTTCTGTTGCAAAGCACAGAGACTAAATATACTACTCAGTTCTTTAAGAAGACAGAGAAAAATAAACAGTATATAATAGTTACATTTTCAACAAATATGACTTACCATTTCCAGTAAGTACTGGATCTTACCACAGCAGCTTGGCTTCAGTAACATGTAGCTTACTGTGCAGCAGTAAATCCTGCAGCAAGAGGGCTGTATTTGACACCCAGCACAATGCCCTGGGAGACAGTGGAGAGGGGCAGCGGATGCACAAAGTACTGTTACAGCAGCACTGCAGCAGCTGACGCTCCCAGGACAGCCCTGAAAAGGACATGGGCTTGCTATACAGCCTGCAGGTAGAGTCATGCAGGACCCAGAAAACCCAGCTGCTGAACATGCCCAGGTCCGAGTCAGGAAGAAGCAATGAGAGCAACCCTTCTCTTATAAGAGAGATAAGATGCCAGTCATTGCAGGCTGTTCCCTGGGAGTGAAGTGGCAGCACCCTGCTGTACACGCACTTCCCATGCATTCAGAAAACCATACACCACCAGCGTAAGGCAGGAGCATCAGCCTGAGCTTCCCAGCTGCCAGGAAAGCACCTTAAGTTCAGTGACATCATAAAGAGTCATGAACTGAAGATTAATTTTTCTGCTGCTACTAGTCTGTACAGTCCACATGCATATTCGTTAAAGCAGAGACTGGAACCCATGTCCCTCCCAGACAGCATGCTCACCCCAAACCACAGAGCTACTCCCACTCTCTCAGTCTTCAGAATGCCACCGGCCTAACTTCTGTTCCAGATGCCAGGCTGCTGAACAGCACAGCACTGAAACTCCTTAATGGATAAGAGCTTCTACATTCCAAGAAAAACAGCAGCGTTATTATCACAGTGTTGCTCTAAGTAATAAATGAAAAAAGCAATCCAGGCATCCAAGGCTTAGTCTCATGGTCTCAAAATATGAATCAGTTGCATCATAGGCACTGAAAAATGAGGATTCACTGGAGGTAGAAGGAGAGCTTTGTCTTGTACTTTTCTCTCAAGCTTCAGACTGTCTCCATCCTGGGCTCACATCAGCAAACCCTTGATCACGATGGGTACCCAAGCGCCTTCCTTCTGCTTGGAGATCTCCTTGGTCACCTAAGATTCTGGCAACTCTGTTACACATTAGAATTGCCTTTTTTGACGGCCTTCTGTTAATCCAGTTGAATTTCCTAATCCATTTCACCACTGAGAACTGAAACAAGAGGGTCAGCACTGGGGGAAGACGCATCAGACAAGACTGAGGCCAGATCGCTACTTTCAGCAGCATCCCTGGCTTGAAAAGACTGAGCCTACGTCAACTATACACTCTTTCAACAGCTTCATGACACACTATCATCCTTATTTTATAAATAACAGTCTGGAATTAAATTCTTATTACGTAAGTGGCAAAACTCCCACTACCTTCTGTAAGAGCAAGACTGGACCAAATGTTGTTGATGGTTAAACAAAAAATCCCACAACTCTAACAAACAAACTAGGAAAAAGTCTGCCAATGCATCCTTTTTACATTCACCTCATTTCAGTTTCACTGCTACAAACGGTACAGAGAAACCAGAGGATGTTCCTTGCTAGGAGAGGCATTTAGGGCAGGATGTGCTCTGGAGTTTATTCTCCTTGTCAGTAGTTCTTTAAAATGAAATGTCAGGGTCAGACAACCATAAGGAAAAATAAAGTGCATTTTAAAACACATGAAAGAAATATGATTCCTTTGATACTTTATGGTCAAGCATCTGCTGAACTACTATTTTTCCTCAATTATGGGATACTCAAAGCAACAATTATATTTGTTTCCCTCAGAATTTTGGGGATATAATCAGCACTACCAGAAATCAACACAAACTCTCTATATATATTTGTATGTTTTGCCAATGCTGAAACGCTGGAAACAAGACAAGGACACTGACTAAATATGGTAAACCTCCAGTTTCTCAGCCCCCTAAACTGAGCACTTTCTAACATTTAATCCTGTTTGTAAACTAGGAATGCATTTCTTGGAGGTGGTAACCATTTTCAGTCTCTGCTGACTTGCAGAAATCCAGAAACAATTTCATGTTTCTCTTCTCCCCAACACTATGATAAGCATGAAAGTTCCTCCTTCACTGTAACGAGATCAAAGGAAGAAAAAACTTTCTCTTTGACCCAACATCTTCAAATCTTGAGATACATTAGAAGGGAACAGAGCTTTTTTTTTTCTCTTAAATAAAAATTACAATCTTTCCTGCCCTGCCCTTTTTGTTGTGCAAATCTGACTGAGTCTGGGAATTTGACATCTTGGCACACTGCCCAGTCCTGAAAAAGAAGATACAGAACCACGGGTTTTATCCATGAGATCACAAGGTACCAAGAAGCATCCTGCACATCAGAACTGTCTCAGCCCCCAGCAAGACAAGCAGTTCTGTGCCAAACTCATACCTGGGCTAAAGTGGGTAAATCCAGGCAAATACAAGAAATGGACAAAGTTCTGTCCGTGTCCCATACGGTCTTCAGTCCCAAAGGCATAGGTTAGACAGAACACCAGCAGGAGGTGAAACACCCTTTTTATCCAGGAGTCCAAGGCAAAAATACTACTATTATTGAGGGCTTCCTGATTCTTTCTCCAAGTGTTGAAGATTTTTTTTCCACGCATTTGCAGCACGCACTGAAATGGAAAGTGAGTAAACTTAGCATGTGCTCTGGCTATTTGGTCACTCTTAGGAAAGATAGGTTTGAATTTCCAGAGACAGAAGGGAAAATGAACCCTCTCTTTCCAACATCTGAAGCCAGGTTTCTAACCACTACTACAGTACTGCCATTTCAATAAGGAGCCCTTCAGACAGATAGCTCTGGGAGCAGAGCTCCAGGAAAAACTTGATGGGCACAGAGGGACTGTGGAGTCCAGTATGAAACACTCAACACACACTAAGAGAAGCAGCTCTTAAACCTTCTGTCAGTGTTTCCTACTTTCTTAGCTCATCAACTCTCATGACTGATGGCACACAAAGGAACAGGAGAAATACAGAATATGGCTGAGAGGATGCAAAAGCAAGAAATAGCCTCTTGTGCCTATCATTGGGCAGGGGGAGTCATCCCCTCTTGCCTTCACACTGACTCTAAAGGACAGAGTTCAGCAGTGCTGTACTCTGAGTGTCAGCAGGGATCGGCAGTGCCAAGGAAGGGCTCTGTCAAGGCTTTACAGACAGCATTTTGAGCATTGAGATGTCTGAAACATACCCCTGTGGGAATACGGTGATTTAAACACACAACAACCACTAAGCTAACACCTAACACCTTTGGGATCACCTGTACAGTTCCCAGAGCATAGGCAGTAATGGCCAGACCAAAGAGCAGCCATCTTACAGCTAATGCTCAGCATCCCTCTGGCACAATGAAGCGTGGCTGATCTGCACGACCTCACTCTGTACAGCAACAGCAATACTATGCCAGCAGAATCAGCATTAAACATCTTGTATCAAGTTGCATTATTTTGATTACAAGATGACTCACGTTCCCACAGCATCTTGGCTAAAACAAGAGAAATGAGATATTCCCCGACTGAAGGAAATGGTTCAAATATTTTAAATGCACTGTATGGCAGCCTTTTATCCCTGTTTCTCAAGAAGAGGGCAGAGTGACAACTGCTGATTGAAGCAGAAGGATCTGGGAATAAATTCCTCAGAAGCAATGAAGCAGTGGTGTTAAAAAGCTTAAATATATGATTTTCATGCCATGTTCAAGATGAGGTGTGGGCCTACCTTACCTTAGGGCCTACCTGAACAGCACAGCTCCCAGAGACCAGGGGCTTCCCTTGGCCTTTCTGTCAGTTTGTGGCCACTCAGCCCTCAGAGCAGGAGCCAAGAGCTTACAGGGGGCTGGTGAGCCTGCGGGCATGGCAACCCGCCACAGCTCCCACACAGCAAGATGAGGGCAGAAGAAATCTCAAGAGCCATGAACAATAGGGTAGGTTTTAAGTGGACAATCAGTAATTTCCTCAAGAGGATTCCACCACACGTAAGAAGCTGTCTGCTCTTCGGAAAAGAGTTGATTACCATCCAGCTTTCTCACACCAATATGTACACCTCTTCAGAATCGTGGCTGATCTTGAAGGAAAGGAAAAAGGTGAGGAAGAAAGATGATGCTGTATTTCTAGCACCTGACAGTAGAAACCAGCATCTTATTGTACTGGTGATTGAAGAAAAAAAAAAAAAGATGGATCCAGTTAGCCACTGCCAGCATTGTTAAAATGTGTAAGATCTGCATCTTTCTAAATGGGAAAAAACAAAAAAGGCAAACTCAGGTGAGTGCAAGTGAGTCCACTCCTAACATCAAAACACCGTTTAATTTTAGCTTGCTTTTTAGGAAGCCTGGAATAGGAGTGCAGCGGATATAAAGTAAGTTGTAGGTTTAACCTTTGCTGTAAATATTCTACCAAAGCACTAAGCTCCACACGTAAGATACACAGATATTAATAATGGTTTTAGCTGTTTTGCATTTTAGGCAATTTACTTCAGTAAGGCAGAAATACCACCAACAGAATTTACATCAGCAGTTTCTCAGAGCAATTAAGATTTATTCCAAACATATCTGAAATGTAGCCATTTTATTTTGTCGTATTTTGTAGGACTACGCATTTTTTTCTAAACAAAAAAGCTTATCAGTATCATTTGTTTCATTCCAAACAGAAAGCTTGCTATCAGAAAAAATACAATTTGTAAGAAAATTATGAGTATAACGTTACCTTTTATGTCCTAAATGTATTTCCTCATAAAGAAACATGATAGCATTTGAAGCTGTCTAGGAGTAAGTTCATTATTATTTATGCAGGGCAGCCAAAGAGGAAGGTTCTACACAGCAACCCTGAGAAAGCTCCACACTCAAAGGAACAAAAAGACAGGCTTACAAACTGGTTCATTAGCAAGCAAGATAATGTCTGGGGCCTGAAAAAGACTGCTTTTTGCTGAGCCATAAAGATCACTCTTTTTACTGAAGTAGCACATCATGTATGATCTACTAAAAGGCAGTACACCTTTCAGCAGCAGGTGCCAAAAACTTATCCATGCAAGCCTGAGACAGCAAGTGAAAAGGAGGAGGAGGAGGTGGAGAGAAGGAAGGACAAATAGATACCAATTGCCATGCTTAGCTTGCCAGGGCGGAGCATGGCAAGAAGAGCAGAAATCACTTTGTCAGCTCAGCACCCCACCTAGAAAGGTTTTCTCAGCCCCCCCCAAGTCTCCTCACCCGAAAAAAAAGGAATGGACAAATAAGCCCCCATCACAAGACCAAATCGCCCACTACCCTCAGCAGAGGAGCAGAATGTTTGCAAGCAAGTTTTCACGTCAAAGAAAAAGGTATGGACTTAAAGGAGGGTCAGAGATCAACTAGAATTTTACAGCTCCATTCAACCATACTGAACCAAATCAAACCACACCACAACCATGTCAGACATAGAAGTACTGGTAAATTAGCATCTTGTCCTGCAGAACCATGCTAGCAGGAATTAAACTTTAGTTTGCCCATTGAGAGAAAATACTGTTAGAGGTATGATACAGTTTGGTGTTAAAAAACAAGCATTACCTTCCGGAGGAGTTGCAACACTGCTCCCAAGTCCCAGAATAGCAATGCTGTGATTCCTTGGTTCCAGCATCACGGCAAACTCTTCTCCTCTTTCCCAGTGAGGCACTTTCACAGGCTCCAGGTGCACATTCTCCAGCCCGTCTTTCTGCAGGGCATTGTACATATACTTGATGGCTGCATCTAGATTTGTTGAACCACTTAGTCTAGGTCCTATGGTATCAGCAAAAACAGCTAATCTTTCATAAGATCTGTTCTGAGCTTTTCCATAAACAGCAAGATCGATAATAGCTTTAGCAATATCATAATAGCCAGCTATCTCATTTCTGATGCCTTCAAATGTTTTTGGGTAATTGCCATCTCTTCTCAAAGACTTGCCAGCATATTGTGGCAATAAGCTCATGAAAAATATTAAGAACAGGTATTGCATTGTTTCTCTCTTTTCTTCTCCACAGATGGCCTGTTGGAAGAGAGAAAAAGAATATTTAAATAAAAATCATACAGTTATCAGCAATAGGCTCTCTTGTTATTTGGATTGGCAGACAAACCAAAATGGAGAGTTATCAGTTTATCACGAAAATGCTTTGATCAGAACTGTCGGGAAAGCAAAATCAACTTGAGGACACAATTATTGAAAACAAATGAAAAAGATACTTAGACAACTGGACACAACCTTTGTTGTGGTCTTCAGAAATGCCTCTGGAATGCATTTAAACAATCCTATCCTTCACTGAATAAAAACCCTGAGCTGCTCCCATCCAATAGGAGCTCCGTAACTCCTTTCTGCTAGAAGCAGGATTTGCCAGAAGAGCTGAATTCAATGTCTTCACACAAAACATCTGGACAAAAATATTTCCTAAACCATTCATGAATAAAACTGCTTCTTAATCTCTATCTTCATAATCAGGAAAGCACTTTCTCTCATGCTAGAAATACGTCAGAGAAATTTAGGTCCAATGAGCCCACAAAGAAAGTATGAACTTCTTCACTGCACAAACACGTGATTACCAGAGAAACCAAATGTTTTATTAACAGGTTTCTCAGTTAAGGACTGACGTCCTACAGCAGCACTGCAGAGAGGTGCAGTGCCAGAGGTGCTGATGGTGGGTTGATTACTACAGTAAGCTTCTTTAACTTCACAGTGTATCCCTTTGATCTTTAAAAGTTCTCATTTTTAAGACTGGTTGATCCTGTAAAACAGATGGGTTGTCTATAGGCTATTAACTGAACTGACAAAGAAGCCTCTGATATCAGCTGGAGTAGTAGCAAAGCTCTTTTATAGAACAGAAAGCACTGAGTATCCAAATGAAAAATAGAAAGGTCTTCATTGATACACGCAAAAGGTAATATAATGGCTTCAGTTTCCTCTGAAATTAAATTAGGCTGAAATCTGAATAAATATTAGCCTTTAACACTAAACACCCACAAACTAGCACTAAAAATTAAGGCTCTTAAATCAGCCCTACCCCACAGCTGTGAAGAGACTTGAAAAATAGTGACGTGACAATTGCTATTAGGCCAAAAAGATTTTGATCCATCACTCCTGCCATTCTCATGGGCTTTCAAAGACACACTTTTTCAAAACAAATGGAATTTGCCCAAAATACAGTAAAACTAAAGCCTAACATTAACCTCTATTCTACAGAATAGAGGTTAATGTTTCACTGGGAAACAATTTCTCTACAAACAACAAATGACTAATTAGTTGGATAACACGGATAAAATACAGGTAAATCAGATCTGTACAGCATAAGTATAACCAAGAGCTTTTATCATTAGATTACCAAGTTATCCCTATTTGTATTTATTTAGTACTTCATAAGAATTCTACTCTTCATTTTATAATCACTGACCTTCAGAATTATGGTAATACACTCATGTAGCGGTATTGATTCATAATGTTAAGGGCATACAGAGAACTGGTAGAAAAGTAGGTGGGAGGCTGTGAGTGCAGAAGGATATACACGTGTATTTGCATATACTATATCCACATACCATACCCATCATATACAAAAAAAAGTTAATTTTTAGAGCACTGCACACAATAGGACCTTTAACTTAAAGAGTGTAAATTCACACTCATTTTGTGGAGTAGGCAAGTTTCACAATAGCCAAGCATCTTTATAAATCAAACTGTCAAAAGGAACCAGAATATGTCTAATTTGACCACCAGAGAACTACAGAATATGACTGAATTAACTCCTCCTACCAAAAGCCACAGAGCAAACCATCAGCCAAGCAATTCCTGAGGGAGCAGAAGTGAGGTTACACCAGCTGTGTACCCCTGGAAGTGCACGACAACTGTACTGAAGCCTTCCACCAGCTCTACTCTGAATGAGCTGAACTAAGAAATTGCTTTCCCATCTACGCTTGTTACAGTGAAACACAAATAGCTGAACTCATTTTCTCACCGTGTTCACTCTGGATCATTTTCCAGCATTTGCTAAAAAAATAAATAAATAAAAGGAAGCCTTCGAAAACGATGAATACACCTCAACATATAATGAATTCTGACATCACATCTAATATATGTCTCACCTCATTTCCTTTCCTGTCCTCTATTAGCTTTAGTGTATTTATATTTCCACCTAGAAATCTTTGGCTCAGTGCAAGCTTCGGGAGCTATTCCTTTGACTTCCCCTCATTCAAGAAACACGTTAAACAAAACAAGAATCCCAGAAATTCAGATCTAGGTTTGGTAGTTTGTACAATTGCCACTTCTGGATTGTTTGGTCTTTTTTTCTACCTTACTCTATAAAGCTTTACCATGACAGAGCATCCTAGGAGGAGAGCATTATCGACTGCACTGAAGAGTCTAGTTGTGTGAGTGGAAGCTAAGTGCTTATTCTCCCTATGTGTTACTATAAGAAAGCACTTGTAACTTTGAAGCATAACCTCTGGGAAGTCAGGAACATGCAGAATAGTGAGGTTGGAAGGGATCTCTGGAGGTCCATCTGGTCCAAAAAACCTGAGTTTATATCCACCCATTGCAGCACTCCAGTCTTCTCTTGTGCGGCCCTATCTGGAGTACTGCGTCCAGGCCTGGGGCCCCAATACAGGAAGGATGTGGAGCTCTTGGAGTGGGTCCAGAGGAGGGTCGCTAAGATGATCAGAGGGCTGGAGCACCTCTCCTATGGAGAAAGGCTGAGGGAACTGGGCTTGTTTAGCTTCAAGAAGAAAAGGCTCTGGGGAGACCTCATTGTGACCTTCCAGTACTTGAAAGTATAAACAGGAAGGGGAATGGCTGTTTACGAGGGTGGATAGTGATAGGACAAGGGGGAATGGTTTTAAACTGAGACCATTTAGTTTAGGTTTAGGTTGGATATTAGGAAGAAGTTTTTCACCCAGAGGGTGGTGACGCACTGGAGCAGGTTGCCCAAGGAGGCTGTGGATGCCCCATCCCTGGAGGCATTCAAAGCCAGGCTGGATGTGGCTCTAGGCAGCCTGGTCTGGTGGTTGGCGACCCCGCACATAATAGGGGGGTTGAAACTCAATGATCGTTATGGTCCTTTTCAACCCAGGCCATTCTATGATTCTGTGATCTCAACAAGACCACAGCCCCACAGCTGCTCAAAGCTCTCTAATTCCTTGAGTTTATTCCCCACACTGCATGTATTAGCATACAGACACTTAGAAGCACAGACTGTCAAAGGAAGAGGCAGCTGACCCACAGCACCTTTCTAAGAGCTGTCTGACCAGTGCCCAAGAAGGGCAGGAGACCCACCAGGGATGCACTCATAAGACACCATCTTAAATACCAGCTGGTACAATAAGACAGTTTTGTAGAATGAAAACACAGAAAGAAGGAAAGGATTAAATCACATTGCCAGAATTCATACACTACCAGAGGAAAAAAAAAGACAAATTCCTTGGAATCACAACGTCCAGCTCATAGGCTAATCAATGCAAACCACCAGCTTTCCTATCATAGGCCTTTGTGAGCCTTTCATAAAGAGCAAGTTCAGCAGCAGCTTGAGCAATACATGAATATTAAACTGTTCTCTTTAACTATACAAACGTCTCCTAAACTTGAGAACATGGCAGTAAAACATTCCTGAGAGCAATATGTTGTTTTCCCAAAAGAACAGCAGAAATCACCTGTGACTTCATCTGTGTACAATAAATTCACCACAAAGATCTCCTCTCTTGCTGTAAGACACAAGGCAAAGGTCTGACACAAGCTGGAGCAGAAACTCGGGTTATCTCAGGACACTGACAGGGAACTGTAAAAAGCCTGTTAGAGTCTGAGCTACTGTTTATTTGCGGTTATAGTACACAGAGAGCACTGGTGTATTTTTACTGCTAAGCTCTGTACTTTCCCCACGCTTCTTCCCTTTGGACCAGTTAATTACATGCTCACAGACATCCTCTGCTAGAGATACCAGCTATTTTCTCAGGACAACCATGCTCGGCCCTTGGTTTTTGCCAGGCTCATCATTCATAAGGGAGCAGGGAAGACAGTCTGATTTCTGACATAAAACAAATTCTTGCCAAATTCTAGTCTCACCCCAAACCAGCAGCATCCTTGCTCCAATGACTGCCCCAAAAGATCTGAATTTCAGAGCCACGCTTCTTCCCTGAATTTCCCACTGAACATTGAAAACAGACGTGCCTGCAGCTCCTGAGGATGCAGCCAGCAGTGTTTCACTACCTGCCACTGCCTGGTGGTAAAGCATGTAACCTATTTCATATCTTGAGCAAAGGCACAAGGATGGAACCATAATGCGTCTCGCCTTCCTCGAATAGTACAGCATAATGCAGTCAATAGCTAGAAGCATTCAGACATCATTTCTTGCTGGGTAAAGTAATGCCATACTCTCTTGGACTGCAACACAGGAATCACTGCTGCTAATTCAGAAAGAAGAGCACATCTGTTGTCACAGTCTGCAACATCAAGTTTGTCACCCGGTGAGTCAGAGAGTTCTTCACATTTCACTAGCTGGATTTAGCAAGTGAGCGTCACTATGCCTGCCAAATTAAAAAGTAATAATAATAGGATATGCACAGATCTTCAATGCATTTAATCTCTTAATCTCTTCTCTTAATGAGTTAATCATTGAACGTCTTCAGTAAAACTTCAGAGCAAAATCAGGTAGGAAGAAAACACACTTTCAGGAAGTGCCATCCTTTCTCCAAGTCCTATTAACACAACTGGGGGTTCAATTAATGCAATTGGGGGTTGAAACTCGATGATCATTATGGTCCCTTTCAACACAGGCTATTCTATGATTCTAACTAATTCTGTGGGTCCTTAGTACAAAATAAGCATCTTTTAGGGGCAAGAACCTGGGATCCCCCTTGCTCTTCCAACAGGCAAGGATGCTCAATAGAGCATTACAGTTAAGCTTCCTCTAGTTTATTTCTCCATATACGTTCACCTTACATGCACAGAAAGGACACAGAAGGGTCACATTGCAGCCAGGCCTACAGCCTCATGCTTAGGGTATTTTAAAAAAATGAAGGTTTCAAGAACATGTAAATCCTCCAACTCCCACCTTTCACTTCTCAAAACGGACTTCTGAATGCTGGCACATTAAGCAAGAAGTGGGAAGCACCGCTGCTCCTCCTGACATTTTGAGCAGAGCCAATAGCCACTCACATATCAGACACTGCATGTTTATGGCAAATGAACTTGATCTTTCCAGAGACTTCAGCACGGCTCAAGGCTCCAGCCCAGGGGATTATACACATTCCTACCTCTTAGACAATATGGCAAATCTGAGATGTTTCAGCGGGAAAGTCTAGAGCAAGGAAGAACTGCCCTCAGTGGAGGAGGATCTGCTTATGGAACTGACAAATTATGGCTGGATGAGCAGGCACTGTGGTGGTTGAAAATGGACAGAACAGACAAGCTCAGAGGTCTATAATTACTAGGACAAAGTCTACTTAGTGGCCAGTAACAAGTGGCATCCCTTAGGAGCCAATCTTTGGTCCAACTCTCTTCAACATCTTCATTAATGATCTAGAAGCTTGGACAGAGTGCTGCCTTCATAGGCTTAAGGTGATGCAAATTTAGGAAGAGTGGCTGATGTAAGAGACAGTCGTGCTGCTGCTCAAAGTGAGGAGAGAAATGGGCAGACAGGGCCTTTATGAAGGTAAACCCTCCAAATGCCTGAATGGAGGCTGCAAGGAAGATGGGGCCAGGCTCTTTTCAGTGGTACTCAGTGCCAGAAAAAGAGGTACAAATTGAAACACATGAAATTCCATCTAAACACAAGATAATGCTTCTACATAGTAAGGATGGTCAGGCGCTGGAACAGGTTGCCCAGAGGGGCTGTGATGTCTCTGTATGTGGAGATATTCAAAGTCTCACCGAGCAGGGTGGCCTGGGCAACATGCTGCAGCTGATACTCTGTGTAAGCAGGTGGGTTTGGACTACAAGAGCTGAAGATATCTCCTCTAGCCTAGATCTGTTACTCAGAATATGAAATGGACCCATAAACACAGGCTGAAAGTACAGAAAAAAATCAGAGAGAAAAGTTAGAGATGTAAAAGAAAACTAAGACTCAGGGAAAAGTATCTTCCAGCTCCCATGAGTACTATAAGGGAATAAAACATACAGCATGTTACCTTCATTGTGCAGACAGTGTAATAAATGCATTTAATAGTAGCTAAGCAGCTACTTTAAAGATGCTTGAACCCATTGTCTGATCCATTTGTCCACAGTTAACTATTCTCTTTGATGTTAAAGGGCAAGATCATTGGGATCTTCATCTTTTCTGGCACCGTTATATAGAACAGCCTTAGCCCACCTGATCTGTAAACAGCTAACCTTTGTTGCAACCATTACAATCATTATAATACAAATTACTTAACTGTAACAGATGGAAAATTGCAGAAGAAAAGATAATAGAAAAAAAGGAAAGTATCTGCTGAGAATTCTCTCTCTAGCAATCAGATAACTGAAAGAGGGGCAGAGGGAACAGAAATAAGAAAAACAAGATGGAAAGCAATGCTTCTGCTTCAGCATGGCAAAGTTTCC
The DNA here is from genome assembly GCA_002909625.1 of Bambusicola thoracicus. Lineage (NCBI taxonomy): Eukaryota > Metazoa > Chordata > Aves > Galliformes > Phasianidae > Bambusicola > Bambusicola thoracicus. The sequence continues at coordinate 38,832 of PPHD01001789.1, forward strand.
TCAAAATCCCAGTTGAAAATAGGACAAATGGATGCAAAGGGTTCACAAGAGTCGTGCTATGAGAAATGAGGGAAAGAAAAAAACAGTAAATTAAGGATATTAACCACATAATTTCTAACTGTCTGCTAAATCTGTAAAGTATCCATCGGTTTCCTAACCACGTACCATTTGATTTTCCTCCAAGGAATGTAGGAAACCTTGAAATCACACAGTGATTTTGATAACATTAGAATAGGCTGAAAAGCCCCAGGGTAACAAACTCACATGCTGCACAGTGATGTCTGATACAGTTAATAGCATCTGAAAGAAAGTTTGTTGTGACAGCTGTGGAGTAGAATGGCTGGAAGGTTAGGTGGACTTGCAAAGTGAGGAGGAGATTTCTGCCTAAAAATAAAGTCACAGAGCTTTTCCATCACTTAGAAAGATAAGGGAAAAAGAAAACAAAAACGCTTTATAATCTTGAAGAGTAAAGCAGGAAAGCAGACATTTCTCAGATTGCTCTTCCAGAGTTGTTAAGAATCCTCTGAGAGCATTTCGTTCCAGTCCTGGCTTTGGGAACACACACAGTCAGAATTATCATTCGCATTACAAAGTCCTTAAAATTAGCTTTTTATGTCTAAAGCTAAAGAAAGGAAGAGCGTAACACGACATGGATACAAGACTTTGAATACAATACCGAATCTTATCATATTTGACCACAGAGCCTAAAACTCCAGAGTAAACATCAAATCCTGAGCTGTTCTATCTTTACTGGCTTCAGAACTGTTGTCAATTACTACAATTTAAGATAAAGCATGAAATCCTTGAAAAGGTAAGCCTCAGAATAGCAACAGGTACGTTGCTATAAGCTTACTCAGCAGATGGTTGTTCAAGAGGAAGGCTGTAATCTTGAAGAATCACACCACAACCCACATGCAGTTCCCTATCAGTGAAGCTACAGAAACCATTCTGCAACTTCCCTATGAAGCTGTGGCAGCCAAGACAATTTTCTTTAAGAAATCAGCACAGATCAATGCCCGGGTCATGCAGCAGCTGATGCTTAATGTGCATTCAAAATATAATCTTCAAAAGAGAGTACCTTATCTTTTCAGAGGCAAAAGATGAGGATTCAGTGGGAATTTTAGACAAGAGTAACAGGATAGAACAGAAACGTTCAAAGAAAAAAAGACAGCTAGAAAACAACAGTAAAGAAATTCAGATACAGAAGGATGGAAAAAAAAAATAAATATATATATACCCATGCACATCCCTTCCAAGACAAAATCAGAGTGGCCTCTTACTAGTTTAGGGAACACTTCATGATTGTGAAGGCCCTTTGAACAAACAGACATGT
>PPHD01001790.1:9138-40153 GCA_002909625.1 Bambusicola thoracicus
TAATGGCCTTCCACTGTACCAAAGATGGAATGGCAAAGCCAGGGACAGAGATTACAGCAAAGTACCTTTGAAAAACATGCCTACCGTTCATCAGTTTTGGCTCGCTGATTCTGAAGTGTGTATGCAGCGCTCTCTTCCTTGAAGAAGGAAGAGAACACATTGTAACCTTGGTATCTATGGAGCATTTCTGTACAGTTATCTTTAAAAGAGCTTTCCCTCCGGAATGACTTTTCTCCCCTACCCAATCTATTAGAAGCTGATATTGCAGAGAAATTGAAAATGAACCAACGTGACAAAGAATGTGTAATTCTGAATAGGTTACACCCATAATTCATGCAAAATTAAATAAACTTTGTACATAATTTTGTCTCCCTGACCTCATTCACTTCACCATCTGTTGGCAGCCCCTAAGATCATTCATGTCCCCATCCTTCTTGACAGAATTGTGATTGCAACAGCTCTTTATTGTTCACAGCACAAACATCCCCCACATGGTACCCAGCACTAAATTCTGACTTAGCCCCAAATTAATGGACAATAAAGGCCAGCTGCCATAAAGAAAAATTCACCACAGTTATGCTCTTCCATAGCATACTACTGCCTTTTAAATCCTGTGCATGCCATACATGTAGCATGACTGCTTCTCCAACAGTTATCTGGGTGAGCACAGTGAGAGCTCACACAGGTGTACTGGGATGGGAGAGGAAGAGGAACGCCAGAGAAATTCATGCAGCTCTCTGGAGAAGTAATTGTTCCAAAAGGTTTTGGATCCTACTCTCAAAATAGTTTACTGAAAAATCTCTGCATTCAGATGTTGCTTTCTTTCTTTTTTTTTTTTTTTTAATATGGTGAATAAACACTGAAATTGTAGGCATTAATCAGAAATATCACAAGAGTATATCTCCCTCTTATATTTAGGAACTGCACCACTAGGCCTGATTTTCACTTACACTAAAGCAACACGATCTGGAAATCTCCTGCTGTTACGTTCTGGTAAAGAGCATGGTTTGGATGGGAGAGTTTCAAAGCGTCCTCATGTCAGGAGTGGACACAGAATCAACTTTTCCACACGTTGACTCACTATATACATATACGTGTAATTTAAGAAGACATTCAGCAGTTCAGGGCTGTTCCAGCACGTGGGCTGTGGTGACAAGCTGCAGCAGTGACTGTAGAGATGCAAAGGCATCTTTGACAGTCTCAGATATGGCTCACAGAGCATCTACAGCTGGCTCCAGTGCAATGGCTCCTGCCTGCCCTCAGAGCTCCTGGTTTCCACTTCAGCAGGGACAGAAGCAGGGACAATGAAAGAACTCTGAAAAAAAGCGACGGGATGGCCTCACAGCAGCTTCACTGGGACAAGAAACCCTTTTTGTTGTTGTTGACTGCAGGTGATGATGATCCTGTCAAAAGCACATTTTCTGGTTTGGTGCCTCAAAAAAACAGCTATTCCTCCCACTGACTCTACAGGTAATTTCTGTTACCTATATATAGCAGTTTGTTTCCAGGAGCTGAATGGCAACATCAGAAACATTTGGTGTACACCTCATGGTGCCGCTTTTTGGTGCATACAGGACATTGCTTGCTTGCTGCTGCTCCAGGTCTGTTGCTGACAGCAGGCAGCAGAGCAGACCTCTGAGTGTTGCTGCCCCTTTGGCGTTATCTAAGCAATGTAAGTGATTCTAAATTTAAGCAAGAAACACAGCACCTCAAGGGAAAAGGCAACATGTGACCAAATCATTCGCCTTGCCTCTGTATTAGGAAAACCTTTCTGCAGCTCTCAGAGCAAAATGCAATCTTTGTGCTAGTAACTCCTTCCAGATTTTATCTTGAAGTACAAGGAAAATTTTTCCCAATCTTTGCAGCTACACCAAGAAAATCTTTCAGTGCTAGCAATTAAGAGGTTATAAGCTCATACAGAGTTGACCAGGAGTGGAACTCAGTGCCCTTTGTCCCTTCGAGATTATTGTTTGCTGTTCCTACCCAGGGAAAAGTAAACAGCAAAATCCAATTACCGTATCCTCTGACTCAAACGCTGCTCAAGCCTTCCCTCAGGACAATGCTTGTATTCAAGCTGCCCTCTGAGCTTAATTCAGTTCTTAAAATTGCAATGTCGCTGTAAGATTGATTTGCCAGAAATGTGTGGATGAAAAAGTGCTGTAATCTAACTGCATTTTGACAAAACAGAAGTCCTCTCCTTTTATTTTTTTTATTTTTATTTTTTGAAATCCTTACTGCCTCTCCCTTCCCTCTCTGTGGCAGGATACACAGTTTCATCCTAGGAGTAAACAGTCAAGCTTGTACCAGAAGCTGATGGAGGACACAGAAGTTGTCTTTCAAATAACAAGGCTTTCCAGGTAATGTGACCACCTAAATGGTTAAGATTGCTTGATGGGAAACAGCAGAAATTTCTCTGGAATGAGTGGCAAAATTCTATCTCCTCCTGGGATTGCTGTAACACTAACATAACTTGAAGACACTCTGGCAGATCCATGAAGTACACCCGGTTCAGTTTCCTCCTCCATTAAGAACTGTTTGATTGAAGATTTTGGTTTCAACCACTCAAGTCAAGTTACAGACAACGCCGTGTCCAAAAGCAGCTTTCAGCAATGATTCCATGTAGCTGAGCCTTAGAATTGTTGCCTCTCAAACCATGACTGAGGCTATCAGCTGAGTTAATACCCCAGCCCTGGGAAGCTGAGCCCTCATGCAACCTGTGCTGGCAGCACTGTGTGAGAAGATATAATGCACAACAGCCTTTTTGGGAAAGGAGGAGAGGAGACCTCTGGATAACATCTGCCAAGCTGATGTTCCTACCTGGGCTCAGGCTAGCCACCAGCATTTGCTACAATAGGAAATGGTGAAGAGAAGTGTCCTTCTTAGGATACAGAGGGGAAAGACAGAGCTGTAGTGATACAGAAGGACAGAGCTATAGTGATATGGAAAGCCAGCAAGAGGAACATTGATCACCATCGGAATCCATCCTGGCTCTGTCTTGGTGTACCAGAGCCACTTAAAATACAGTCCTAAGTGAGAGCAGCCTAAGTGACTGCTAGTAGGTCTTTCTCTTAGTTTTCTCCTCATGTGTTCCCTCTGCTCTTAGAGGTTTCTCTCCACTCCTGCCCAGAGCGACAGTGATCCTTCCTCCACCTTAAAGCCAACTGTCAAAGAACCGTATGCAGAATCCTGCAGTTTGACCCCTATGCCCACGTTCCCAGTGATACCAGCATTTAATAGAGGTTATCCCCTCTTCCAAATTCACCATGAACTGTTTCATGCAAAACCCAGTAACTCCATCCTGTAAAATCTTGGTATGCCATTATGGGGCAAATACCTTTGAAAAGAAGGAAATGAATAGAAATTGTGCAGATTTTCAGTATTCTGAATATTTTAACCACATTTTGAATGAAGGTTATCAATGAACCAATGCCTATCATGCTTTGTATCCAGACACAGATCAGCAGCTTGCATGTATATAAAATGCAGAAAAATTCATGGTATCTCTTGGATGTGTTATAATGCATCAATACAGTTGAACATACACTTTAAAAGACTCACATACACACAGTAAATATTACTGCTTGGCATTTAATCTCATCTGTTGAGAGACATTAGCACTGTTCAGAAAGATGTATAGGCAAGTAGAAAAGATCTCCATTAATGTTATTTCAGTTTCAATCTGGCCTATTCCCTGTCTGGCCCTGATTTCTTCTTCTATTTAATGACACCACTTGGATGCCAAAGCTAATTTGGAACCTAGCAGCCTACTTATTAAGTGGGACTTTATGACAGGAGAGCATTATGGTGCTTCTCAGGCAGCTGCACTGGCTGCCAGAGAGCCTATGGGGAAAATACAAAGCTTTCAAGGCTCAAATTGTTTTGGATCTAGGTTATTTTGTCAGGAAAAGAGGTACTCCACTTTAAGAAGCCTTTACATAAACGAGAGGTGGGAGACAAGGGCACTTGGATATTCAGGTCTGTTTCTCCTGTGATTAAACTCCCAGATGTACTATTAAGGCCTATTTTCCAGACAGAGAATTGGGAGAGAGATGGTTGTAGAAGTTCCTTGCAGCAATTAGTTTATGTGCTGAGTGCAGTAGCATCAGCTGGTACAATAGTTAGAGGATGAAATTCTGTTATTTTGAATGTTACTATGAATTAAGAAGACTATTCCATCTTTGGAAAGATACTTTTGGCATGCACCTCTTGCAAAATGTACCTAAATGCAATTTAATCTTGGAAATTGTTCTCTGAGGGCTCAAGAAAACCAGAACACTAAGTAGTTTACATTACAATTCAGAACTCTATGGCAAGACTGATCACAGACCTAAGAGTCCTTTTTTTTTTTTTTTTTTTTTATTAAACAAAACAAAGGAACAGCAAAAAAGTAGTGCTTCCCTTTAAAAAAAAATGAGGTTAACAGACCTTTAATTAATTCTTTTATCTAAAGGTAACACAACTGTCTGCCTTCCACACAACACTGTAGGGGCTGAAGCATAGGCCAGGTGCCAGCTTAATGAGAGACCCTCACGGTGAATGCTGAGCATCAAGAATAGCAGGCTGGTGCCCCGAAGAAGAACTCAGACCATGGATAGGAGGTTCTCCTTCACTGCACGTGTGGGAATAGCACCAGAGTCTCACAATTTTTGCAGCTTTTCCTACCACAGCAGTTAAGGACAGACAAGGGACCAGTACCACCTTCAGAAGGGTACAAGATACTCCCTCAGCAGTTAAAGGAAACCAGAAAATGCAGATCCAAAGTACAGTTATGCTGTGAAACATACATTTTTCAAAGTGACCGTCTCCTTCAGGCAACATCAAGGACTCGCCTGATAATAGAGGCAGCACTCTTTGTCTGAATTCTCATCTTAAAGCACACGACTTCCTTTTTTAATTAAGTTGCTAGCTTAATAACAGTCCTTTCTCTCAGAGTGCCAATTTAATGCCTGTAGATAAAATATGATGCAGTTATTGTTAAAGAGCAGGTAGCAGCACACCCCATCATCTCCCTGAGTGAAGGGTGGGCCAATCCATGATGAGATAAGACGTTGCATCCCAGCTGGTGCAAGGGAGTAGCGGATGGGGATGGGGAGTGCATTCCCAAACACAGAGCTAGTCTAGTCATCCCTGTGGATTTTCTGCAGTGGTGCTATTTACCCAGGTCATAAAATTAGTTCAGGAAAAGCAGAGAGTTTTGAATAAATGAAATGAATTTTGTCTAAGTGGGCCATGTCTGCATGCAGAAATCTTGTTGGTGTAATTCAAGCAAGATTGTACAGACCTGGGTATGAAGCCCTCTCCAGATTTGGTTTTAGGGTGACTAAATTACCAATGTCATCTGTACCCAGGCAGCCAAAGAACCTTTTACATAAGCTTAACAATATTCCTGTGTCTGTCATCATCACAGCTTTATTCTCTAGTAAGTTAACATGGGACCACTCTTTCTTCTGACCAAGTTCCCCTGTGTTTTTCAGATTCATGCAACCCCTGAGCCTCCCTGAATCTGCTGAGACCACAGAGAAGTGCATTTTAATTCAGTGAATTCAGTGATGTCCTCACTGTGTCATGAAGACACAATCCTGAGGTGAGTCAGCACTCAGGACACAACAAGACATTCTTAACAGGTACCTTCAAAGTAAAGAGACAGAAGAGATATCTCAAACACCCCAAAAGTGGTGTCTGTTCATCTGACTCAAACCAGGATCCAGGCTGTGAAATCCCAACTCCACCATCCATGGAGGTGAAGGAATCAAAACAAGAGCTGAATCCTCATGTGAAAATATTGCAGTTCGCTCATTTTACTTCAGAGACAGTTTTCTTGGTATATTTTTCCAGGTATGTGTTTCTGATTTTATATCTTCCGTGAATTACTTGATATGGGAAATGATTCCATCAGGACTGCTGTAGCCCAGCTAGTTCTGTGGGCGTTGTATCTTGATGGGGTCCAGGAGTACAGTAAATGATACGTAGCAGCATGCAAGGACTCAGAATGCCTGAGATTAAAAAACAGAAATTTCAGTTTACCATTTTGTCTTCTCAGCAGGTAAGGCTGCCACGCCTACGGGCCATAATCCTCCTTGTCTGAAGCCAAATAACACAGAGAATCAAAATGCCTTTGTGAGCTTTGAAATGAAACAGTAAGAAGCCTAAAGAAGATAATTCCATTACAATTTTACAGCTGGGCACATCCAGTATAGTCAATGGAGGAGATAGACAGTAATCACAACTGAAATTGCTTTTGAAAAGATTGGCTTATTTTTGTTTAGTTGCATATCCAGGCAACAGAATCATTCAAAAAATCAGAATTCTGCTGTATTTCTTACCTTCTTTTTTCTTTTCTTCTTTTTTTCTCCCTAACAATTGCTTCGCACATACTGTTACATTGTCTTACAGTTCTCATCTGGCTGTTTCTTGGCGCCCTAGGGAGCTCTAGCTAAATGGCTGATCTCCAGGAAGGTAAGAGCCTTGTTGCTTTTTGCTTTACCTTCCCTCCCTCCTGAAAACCACTATGACCACAGACTGGAGCAGGGAAGCTGGGTATCGGAAACACATGCTTTGCATTGGTGAGACTGAAGAAGAGCTGTGTTTGCTCTGTGGCACTGCACACAGCCAGACTCTGTGCAAGGGCTGCAGATCTAAGGCAAGGGACAAGAGGACACTATCTCCTCCTGAGGCTGGTCTGTCAACCCTAGCAGATGAATAAAGATCTGTGTCACAGAAATATTTCATGGCTTCTTTGTTTTGGGTGTTCAGGTGATCAGTGCTGTCATTGTTTGACTATTAAAGTTATATCTGAACTAGGAGAAGTTATTAAACAGTCCCAAGAAAAGTTAACAGCAACTGAAATGTCTCCTTCAGAGAATTTATTAAAGCAACACAGCAGAAGTTGAATAATGCCTCCCTCGGATTGTCTCTAGCTGGCTTCAAGTGGCTGGCCACGTTCACTTAACACTAACCAATGAGGAATTTATCTCATCAGTTTTATCTCTGCAGACACCTGCTTGTAGAGTTATTTGTACTCATCAGAGCAAACTCTTAAGAAAAGTAAGGCTAACAACCCAGTGTATCAGAGGAGCTGTCTGAAGCCCATGCTACCCAGATCACTGGAACTGACTTTTCAGTTATGCTCATTACACCAAGCACAAACCCCAGGATGCTGACATGGTGTGAGGAAAGTCCACCCAGCTAGTGGTAGAGAGCATTTAGGTCTCTTCTGACTCAGAGATGGAGCAAACACATAGATCTTGTCACTGATTCTCTTCTCTCCCCTTACCTACAGTTTCCCCCCATTCCCAAGCCAAGAAGATTTCAAATACTGGAAGTATCCTGGTTCTGATGCCTGTGTCCTGAAGGCAGCAAAGAAAGACAGTCTACCTTCTGCAGGACTCAATCTCATAGACATGGTCTCAAACAGTGCGAAAAAACAGATGGGTCTTGCTTCTGTTGGGGTAAAAATACCAGTGCTGTTTAAAATAATGGCTTTATTTTTCTCCACTGGAGAGGTTTGAAACGCAGAGTAGTCAGCATTCCACAGTTTCTGCCCACAAGCAAGTGTGAGATGGCTCCAACATGCCTTGCTTCCTTGCACTGCAGAAGTTTTCTAATGAGAAGCCAAACTTCTGAAAACTGCAGATGCTGCAGCACACACAGCCCTTGGAGAGGAACCCTGTAAAGCCAACTGGAAGTGGTATTAAATCAGGCTGCGCTGGAAACTGACAGAAACCTACAGCAATGAACAGAGTGCCTGTTTCAAATAAATAGTTAAAACTTACAAATACTAAGTTTTTCCAGGAGTTCATCCTATAACCAATACTAGTAAGTGTTTTTCAGCCTCTGATTAAGCTATGCATCTTAACAGGCATTTGGATGCACTACAATCATTTAAAAAATTCTTCCCATAATAAAGCATGTGCAGAAATATTTGCTGAGGCATGTTTCTGCTGCTTCTTTGATGCATCAGTTTTCTACTGTAAGTAAAAATGTAGCCTGCATCCAGTGATTAGCTGTCAGGGAGGAAAGGGAAGGGAAGGAGCTGTACAAGTGCATTTCAGCCGACTTCTACCAGCAGGGGCTAAGCACAGTAATCCAAAACAGATGTAGGGAGAAAAAAGAGAGACACACAAATACGATCATTCTAATGCCTGTTTGATTTCCCACATTTGTAAGTGCTTTACTGATGAAAATTCAAGTGTGTTCATGAGGCAAAGATCTCTGTTCACATTCATTTCTGCCCCACTCCTTGCTACCTTTGAACGTAAATGTCTGCTAGTGCTCCTTTCTCTTCTTTGGGAGCTTTGTGGAGGGCTTGCCCTTTCCTTTCATATTGTTTCTTGTCCCATTTTCTCCTTCCCATTACTCTTCTTTTAGTTTCTTCTGCACATTCGTGCACACTGCTTGTGCTCAGCTGCCTGGTCAGGGTTACCCTGCAGCAGTGCTTCAGCCCACACCTGGACTGCTCCCCTAAAATCGTTCACCTGACCATCCATCCCTCCTCACTGCCATTTGCTTCACCTAAAGAAGAGCATAAAATCGAATGAATCCCCTAAGCTGAATGGGAAGGTGCACTCCAGCCACTAGTGAGCAGTCAATGTTTGGGGTCTAACCAAAGTTCATCCGAGATGTAAATGGTTGAAGCACACACAGTGTGGTCTTCACCACATTTTGCTCTGTGGAACCATCCCAAGCACTAACAGGACATAGCAAACACCAGGCATGTCCATACTCTAAGGCCACACCGTGCCCTATGAACACATCCGCTGGCTCATATCCTTGCTTTGCCACTGTGCTGTTCTTTCCTGCTTCTTCCTCACAATATCCCCGCTGCACAGAGGGAGCAGCTCAGCCAGTCTCCCCTGCTCACAGCTGCCTGCTGAGGACAGGAGGTGTCTGTGAGCTGCCAGGGAGGGGATGGCGCGGGGACCCCAGCATCCCTGGCCACTGAGGCCTCCCTTTCACAAACTGAATAATTGATCCTTCATGGCGCGGCAGAGAAGCACTGGTTCGTGCTTCAGCAAAGCACAGCTCTGCTGTTTCAGTCTGAAAGAAGAAATGTTTTCAGTCTCTGCACAGTCAGGCTCTTTGCATTTCAGACAAACAGACTCATGAAAAATACTTAATTCTTCTTCACTTGAACTGTTGCAAGGCCCCGAGGAAACTCCCCCTGCTCAACTGGGCTCCATCTCTATGGTATCTCAGGCTTTTAAGACTCAGTCACCTTCTACGTCCTACTCCTCTCCTGTCTTTGCCAGGAGCAAATGCTGGTTCAGGAGGCTCAGAAACCACCACAGTCTCCTGCAGGGACAGGGACTGCCCCATGGCTCTCCAAAACCAGCAGTGAGCTCTGCTTCAAAACCGTTGCTATCAGGTTTCTGTGATTTTAGCCTACGGCTTCGGCAGCACACTGGTAGCTCTTGGCAGCCCGAGGCAAGCCTCAGCATTGCAGCAGCTCACAAATATTATCTTCTGGAGAAGAGCCATGCTTCTGGCCTCTGTCCCAGCGCACTTGTTTTGTAACATGTGTCATGACTAAGCATCAGAAATTAGCAAAACAGTGGGAACAAAAACCGAAAGTTTTGAGCCAAATGAAAGGCACTTCTGGTATTCAGTTTGTGAATCTGCACTCTCAAATAAAATCACCAGCAGAGAAGGCAGAATAAAGCCAGAGTGTGGGAGCTTGTAATGTAGTCTCCACCAACACAGCCATCCATTCCCAGCTCTGCACGGCTTTTTACGTGCATACATTCTAAATTACAAAACCCAGGAACAAAGCCTAACAAGAAGCTATACTTTGACTCTGATGTGTAAAGTGAGTCATGTGGAGCTGTCCATCTTTTCCTGCAGTAAGCACATTAATAAGCTGACATTTCCCTGAGACTAATTAAATAGACGACGATGCCATCACATCCAGAAGACCAAACAAGGGTTTCTATTCACACATGGCGGAGTGGGAGGTTTGTTCAAAGATGGACAAAGAAAAATGCAGAAATATGAACAGATGGGAATGAAAACAGGGTGATTTGTTTGAAAATGGTCGCTCAGAAACATAATGGTGTCTATTAGGTATCAAATGGGCTTTTTTTTTCCTTTAACACGTTATCAGAAAGCTGATAAGAATACATTATTTTATTCTTGTCATCTTAGTAGTAGCTTAAGTTTTATGTGTATGTTTCATATCTATGTGAAAACTTTACCTGAAGTGCAGATAGCTGCAAATACAACTCAGCCATATTCCACTGTCCCATGGACAATGACTATCATAAATATCACTCAGAAACATATCTGCCCTTTTGTCAGCAAGAGAGAAGGCGAGGGTGATGAAAGGCCCTGAGATCCAGCTCACCCTGCACAGAGCCACCATGGCGCAGTATGGGCTGTAAAGCTCCTCATGCCAAAGGGTTTTAGTTGACATCAGCCATCAGTGTGTCCATCAAGGCTTATGGAGAGGGAACAGATTTGCACCTCCCTACTAATAGGAGTGTTATCCAGCTGTGATTATGTGGTTATGTATTTCACTGGACTTCAAACCTGTAATCCACAGCTTTGCAGTGGCACCTAATACTATCCACTGTAACTGCAATCTGGTACATCTGATTGCAAAGATCACTGATAATTTTCCTGTTCTACCAATTTCTTTCCAGTGTGATCACTAATTAATAAACTTCTTAATTAGTTTGCATCAAGCTTGCATCAGTTTGCATCTTGAGTCTCCAACCTGCTGGGGAAGTGTCGAACCTTGGCAGTAACAGTGTTAACAGCAGACCAAACCCAACGTTTTCCTCAGCTTGCCAGTGCCCAATTGCCTGCCAAAACACAGCATGAAGTTAATCAGTCATTACTTATTGCCCAGGTCCTTGATAATCTGCACAGCTGCCCTTGTCTACCAAAGAAATCTAAAGGCTAGAAAGTCTTTCCTCCAGAATCCAGTTTATCAGAAATTATTTTCAAATACTGCTGTCACAGCAGACCTCAATGCAAGGTGGGATTAATCTCTGGCAAATAGGCAGCTGGAAAACAGACACAACCCTCAGCAAGGACAAACCCTCCTATACATCCCTACAGATAAAAGAGGAAGGCTCATTGCACTACTGGCACCACTGAACATTTGGCAGAAACAAGTGAATGACTGCTTATACAGTCTGCTGTACCGAATTTCAGTATTCCCTGACTTGTAATTTCTTATGTTTCTGTTTCTACTAAAAATCAAGTTTGGCAAACATAAGCCATGTTTAATTGAAGTTGGAAAAGACACCTTCTCTTACTACAATGAGACAATTTTCTGAATGGAAGAGAAACTGGTTCTGAATTCCAGATTTCACAAGTGAGCTTTTGGCTGTTGCACGGTCTCAAACATTTTGGCTTATTATTGGATACATGAGATCAAGCTTCGGACATTTGCCTTTAACATACCAAGGCATCGAGCTTTACTTCGAAACTTAGTCAAAAACCTTTCATTTCTTTATCTCATTGTCTACAGCTTACATTTATCTATCCTTGCTTACATGTTTACATTTCCCTCTCATAAACACCTTTCTTCTTTCACTGCAGATAGCTGTTTCTACACAAAGTACAGATTACCTCCCATGTTTCAATTAAGGGGCATGCTGCCATTAATTGTAGCATGTGTAAGACCCAAAGGATACTGTGCTTCTGATACCTCAGCTTTTCTTTCTTTGGTTCACATATTTGAGCTCCAACAGTTCCATTGGTGAATCCACAGCCACCATCAAGTTTTACACATCCATGCTCCCAGAGTAGTTTGTTTAGCCCCATATTTACAAGCAGTTGGAGACACTCAAAACTGGTGTGCCATGAACAGCTTTGATGGAAGTTGTTCCGGTTTGAGCAGAGGGCTGAAACCACCAGCGTCCAGTGGATGCCCACAACAGTCATTCCAGTTGACTGTTGCCTTTCTGTAGGACCATAGCACCACAGGACAATTTGGAGTAGCAGGGATATCAAGAAACCTGCAATCCAGCCCATTCATATCCACAGCAGGTTCAATTGTGGGTCAGGGCTTTATCCTATGAAGGCTGGAAACCCTGCAAGGAGGAAGATAACACCATCTCCCTGAACCCTTCTTTTCACTTGCGGAAAGCTTTCTCTTCTTTGCAGCCTCTGCTCCTGCTCAGCTAGTTGCACAAAGCCCAGGCCCTGCTCCCAGACCTGCCATGACCCCACTAGTGTTGCTGCTGGGGCACTGCCTGCTCAGGACTGCACAGTGTTCCTGCCCAGTGGCATGGGGGTCCTTGTCCTTTCCTCCCACCAGCCCAGGTCACTCTGGTCTCATCCAGTTTGTCGTCACCTGCAAAACTAACAAGGTGCAGTACATCATCTCTCTGGGCAAAGCATAGGGATGTTGAAAAGGATAGGCTCCTGGTGCCCCATAGGATCAGACAGTCGTTCTAGGAGGACACATATCACGATTTTCCCAGACACCTGAGCAAAAACGAGCAACCTACAACTGGCCCAGAAAAACTGTCCCTTTTCCAGCTGTCAGGGACCTCCCTCCATCTCCTCTACAAAGTATGGGAACATCTAAAAGGTGGGAACAATTGTTGTCATTTCGTGCTGATTTTCCTTACAAAAATCTTGGTAGAAATTTCTCTTTCCACTGAGCCTTTGCTTTGCAAAGCAGCCCTGTATGGTAACCAAAGATAGATGCTCCTTGTATAATTGCTCATTTATTTCAGTTACAACTGAAGTCAGACTTAGTCAGTGGTCAATATTAGGAAAATGTCCATTTTCATAATACTTCTTAGTTGAAGCCTTCTGTGTTTGAAACCTCTGGACATTGCTATTAACAGCATGGTGTGACAAGTAACAGGATTACTTCCTTTGTATCAAGTGAACAACCTGGTAAAGAAAGATGGACTGCTATGGAGTATTGCTGGGTGTTTTGCCCATCCAAGAGGCATAACAATTACTGCTTAACTATAACTTCCTCATAGAGAACGCCATGAAGAACTTTTGGCACTAAATTCGTGTGTCATCCTGATGGCTCAGGAATAAGAACATTAACAAAGTACCCATTTTATTCTGGAAGAAAACTAACGTGACATTGATATATAGAAGACTGTAGGAAAAGCTGAGACACTAAAATGTCCTCACCTTGGCACAGCACCTCTCAGCAACAACTAAAACACTGCTGTGTTATGAACACTGTTATTATCTTGAAGTAAAGAACAGTACCATACCAGCCACTGTGAAGAAAAATCACTCTGTCACAGCTGAAACCGGGACAGGCAGCTACAAAGAGCACAATAACACTGTTTGGTTGAGCAACTTCTCAACTCCAAAACAAAGTTTTTCAACACAGTGACTGCCATTAGCTGTGCATTTTCACCAGCAGTGAGCAAGAGCTGCAGGCTGCGCTTATAACAATCTGCACCAGTAGAGGTGATCCACTGTCACCATTGCTGAAATGCACCACCCACTGCCTCACTGTGACCCTTGTCAGACAACATTCTGTCGGACTGCCCCTCTGCTGCCATCTGGCTCACAACAAAATGTAATGGAATATTGGTGGGAAGGTTCAGATTCTACTGCCAAGCAACCAACATCTGCCCCTGTCATGAGCCGACATTATAAAATAGGAGGCATTACTTCCAGAGCAGTCCACTCCTCTGCAGTCCTGGCACATCAGATATCTCAGGAAAGCCAGGCAGGGTGCCCTCTGTGCCATCTTTATAAGTCTGCAAGCAACAGGAAATAGGATCAGAGAAAATGCGACAGTAAAAATTCTCTGAAACTCTATTCCCACGGAAATCCAACTGGAACCAAAAAGTTGCCATAGGCTATAAGGGATCAGAACACTGACAAAAGATATTCACTGATTCCTAGATACAAGTGAACTAAAAGCACTTATAAATGCTAAGATAAGGGATTAAAACTTATTAAAAGTTGTGGCTAAATTCTTACTTAAGGACATCAGAGGCCCATTAAGTCACGCTGGTCTCAGTGGAAATTCATGACCCCTTGACAGAAACAGAGAAACAAAATTTGGAGACTTTTAGAAGTTTGCCATTTTAAAAGGAGTACAGTCAGACACCGAGTTAGCAACATACGAGTGTCCACCAGTGGCAGCCTATATCTCACCATCTCAGAGTACAGGCATTTTTATTCTAACAAGAAAAAGGTTTCTTCTTCATTTTGAATGATAAATAATCATGATCCCATCAGATAGAGACATTCTATTAAACAAAACAAAACACAGCAGAAATTAAAATTAAAAAAATGGCATAAATTTTATTAGAGTAGTATTTTTCCTGAGCAAGATTTACAACACAGCATGCAGATGCATTTAATAACTTACTTCACTATACATTCTGCACTAGTGACAGTTGTGCAACAAAGGTAGCAACTGATATGTTTCCAGCTTTGAGTCATTTCAAAGTGGCAGTATGTTCCATAATCAGACTGAGTTCTACTGTTGGTAGTGTCAGTGTGAAGTTTCCAATGCCTGTGAAGCTGGAGTGATTAAATTCAGCAGCACATTTGAAGCTCTTTAGTCCTCAAACACAACTTCTGTATTAGAATTTTGAGAAGAGTTCGTGACATTACTTTTCACAACCTCAGACAACAGAGTAAAAACTTATCAATCAGCCTGTTTCCTAACGGGTAAGCTGGCTGAAAACACAAAGGGAAATTATAGTGTTAGTAAGGCAAACAGAACGTCAGCACAAATAACTGAGGTCATCATATTCCTGACAAGTTCCTTGGGTGAAATGCTGAGCTCATATTGCAGGAGTCCAACATACACGTACAGCACAAAAAGGGCCACGTGCTGTAACCAAGGTAACATAGCACAGCTGATTTTTATTCACAGAAAATGGCACCCGCTGGGGTTGGATTCCACTTCTTTTCAAAGCTTTAAGTATTCAGTTGTGAATTTTTCTTTTTCAGGTAATAAAAAGGAACTCTGGGCATGTAAAAACAAAGAAACAAACAAACAAAAAGACAGCGTTCCTTTCAAGAAATGAATATTTCAGGAAAAGTTGAAAGCCTGAGTTACTAACTAACTCATTGCATAAAAGAGATGCTGGACAGCTATCCCGGAAACAGAAACATATTTTTGTTACAGTAAGGAATGTTACAAACAACTGTAAGCAAATAAGGCAAGGGCACCTTCTCAGATCATACAAGTAGATCCTCTACAAGAAAGACAGAGCTCTGGGGTTACACTAAAACATGAAACAAATACATTTCTGCTTTGTCCAGAAATAAATATATCACCACACAGTGCAGACTAATCTCTGCTCACAATATAACACACCAAACTTGCCCAAATTGTCAAAGAATAGGTCTGGTTAACTCGACACTGCAACTTTCACTGTTACTGGAGTTCTATACTTTTTTTTTTTATTTTCAAGTAAAGCAAAGTTGAATATTTGCTGGCTATGAACTAAGAAGATTGGCAAGATTATTGGCTTGAATTCACTTAGTAAAATGCTAATCATGCAAGCTCAAAGCTGTGCTGATCTCTTGATCAGGATTAATAAATATATTAATCGCAGTATAAAAAGAATTAGTTTTATCTTCCAACGTGGCTATCACCCTGTTGTTCTTTGGAAAGGCCTAATGCTTTAATCTGAACCTTATTCTAACTGCCAGTAGACAAAGCCGCAGCAGTTTAGACACAAAGACTGACAACTGTTGTTGAATGACATGAAGCTTTCTGCTTTGTGCTTTGAAAGAGCTCAATTATGCTGGATCACTGAACACTCAACTGCAGGATGGCTCAACAGCCTGTGACAGAATATCCTGGTTGGCATTTACATGCAGAAAGCTGTTTAAATAATGACCCAATTCCAACGTGCAGGGTGCTACAATTTATGCTGCTAATAGCCAACACATTGCTCGCAGGAACAGCACTGTAGAGTACATTTTAAAAAAACAAACAACAAACCAAAAAATCCAAATAACTAAAAACAGAAAATGAAGTCCCTGACCTTTAAAAGCTCTAATGAAGGAGCTAGTCGCGTTTTAAATGGAGATAAGGGAAGGCATATTTCAGAATTGTATCATATACAAAAGAATGCTTTAAAAAACTCTTTAAAACTCCTGAACCTCCCGGATTAGAGAGGACATACACATTGTTATTTTATGGAAACACTAAAAATATTGACACTGTGTTGAACAGGGGAAAACTGACACACCTGAAAGAAATTTGTGGGGAAAAAATGACAACGCCTTCCTTTATCCAAAACACGTTCAAATTTACCTAGTGAGCCCATACAGCAAAGGAACTTCTGATCATGTTTGCTTTTACTTCTGAAAAAGCACACAGAAGAAACGGATTCCTTTAAAACACGCTTACCTAGCTCCTTGATACTCCCTTTCACAAGACTGCTTCAGACAGACTGTAGTGTTACTCTGCTTCTACTGACCCGCTTTAGATCAGGTCAACGATAGTCACAAGCATGGTGTTCACATAGACAGATTTCTCTTAGTACCATGCAATATTACACATTAACAGTGGAGAATTTTAAAACGTCATTAGCATATCACGCTCTTGCACACTGATGTAGAATGGTCTCCCAAAGATGAAGGAATGTAGACCAGGTTTAATCTTCTCAGCCAAAGCCATTATTATGTTAAGATCGCCCTCTGCTGTTAGGTCGAGATCTATCTTTAAGCTACGAAGAGATTTAAAAGGTTTTTTTCCTTTCTGCCTGCAAGAAAATAAAAAGAAGCTTTGTACAAAAGAACAAAGTAAGTTTCTCGAAGCCTGCTTTCTATTATCTGTTCACTTACGTGTCATCCTCTATGTATTTTATTAAAGTTAAAGCTTTTCTGTGAAGGACTAGCAGAAACTGTGCAAGGAATGTACTCCTCAGAGACAAGCCAGGTTTCAGATGAAAGATCTGTTAAAAATTATATGAGAAAATTAGCTAGATGTAGAAATTCAAGAATCGTTTTAAGAATGTAGAATATAAAGAATCACTGTACACACATATAACATCCCTAATTACACAACAGTAAGCACATTAGCAGCAGATTCATAGGCACACTGAAGATTCCTCTTTACTTTTCTTGTTCAGATGCAACACATCAAATTGTTTTACAATTCTATTTGGATGAAGTATTATTTTCACTTTTAAAATGGTCTGAAATGAACCTCTGTCTGGTAGGTTTCTGTTTGTTTGTTTTCCAATAGTGTAAACACTGCTGCACAACAATAGAAAATATACTTTGGTTTTCATACATAATAGGGAGTTTCGGTATTATACTAATACTACAAATTATACAAAAGCATTTTTTTAATCTGCAACATGCAGAAAACCATCACAGTATAAATTGGGATAACAACTGTAATTCTTTGAAGAAAGAGGTACCATGACAGCAAAAGTTGAACCAACACTATCATAAATTGTTACTAGATGTCCAAGTATTGTTGTCTAGCTCTTGTTCTTTCTGGAAAAGCAATTATCACCTGATCCAGGAAGGCTTTTACCAATGTGTCTCGATGCAGGATATCTTGAAAAACGTTTCTAAAAGAAAAAACAAAAAGCAAACAAACATATGGTAATGCCATGAAAAGAAAGTAAACGTCCAGCAACTGTGCATAGTAATACCATTACAATTTACAAGCTGGCAGAAATTTAAAGTGTACTAAAAAATTTACTGAATTATAATCCTGTTACTGAAAGATAGCACTTCCAGGAGAAATAAGCTAAACCCAGAAAAGCCATTGAGTTTTATCAAATACACTTAGCTCTGGCATATCCCTATTTAAAACAGGCAATAATATTAACATAATGCCATCAGAAATATCACAGAATTTAAGCAACACTTAATGCAACAAAACAACTGACAGAAGTGGTAAATTCTGCAAAACAAATTCAATTACTAATTGCTTCTTAGAAGCAAAAAATCTTCCTGTACTGTATCAGAAAATACACTTTACTATCTCAAATCAAGCAACTTTAAGACGTGTGGGAGCAGAGTACATACAAATCAGGTGTGAAACTCTCATCTGTGTGGATAATAGGATCTTGAGACATTTCTTCATCCGAATTAGCTCTCCAAAATGCTGTCAGCTCAGACCTCATATACCGTCGTTGGTTGTAGATGTGTTCATGACAAGGGGGCATCTGCTTCACTGTATTGACATCTACATCTATGTGTGTAGTAGGGTATGGAGCATACATTACTTGACGGAAGGGCAACACAAAACTTCCTGTTGCATCCTGTTTTTCGAGGGAAAAAAAGTTGTTTTTAATTTTTTTTTAAAAGCTATATTGGAACAAAACAACCTGAAAATATCAGGCCAATCTCTTAAATTCCACCTCTTTACACATTTTGTTTGAGAGAAACAGCAGTTGTAGTCAGTAAAATATCCTTAACACTGCACAATTCCCTTAATGTAACACTGAAAGCTGGTTTCCAAACTCATTAACATGACAATATAATGCTTATTTGTCAAGTTTAGACTGCTCTTTAGAGCAAGGAGCATTATTTTTCTATTTACCCGCAATAACTGCTATAGCTCTTTTAAAATACTTGGGAACTGTAGTACTGACACAGGACAGTTCTCTTCTGGTTTTGTATCCTTTTTGGGTCTCTAGTCCCATGTAGGCAAAAGATTGTTACTATTGTACCTTGAAGAATAGGAATGATTCTAAATGATACACAACAAAAGAAATCGTTGGGTCATAAAAAGACTGGCTAGGAATTGTAACATTAAAATAGTCACAAGCATAAGCTCTAGCATGGAGAACTCAAGGGAAAATGACAAATTTCTTCAAACATGAATGTGCGTATAATTTTTCATACATACTGTCTGTGCAAACACGCACTGAGGAATGTTCTAAAACCACAGAGGAATAAAACTCTCGTAAATATACTTACTTTGAGTAAACCTTGAACAAAAAGCCCTGACTCGTACTTGAAAGATGACTCACTTCTACAGAGTCTGGAACACTTCCGCTCCGACGGTGTAAGGAACAGGCACAACGTTCTCACAATCTGCATTGCAAAGAACAGTCTTGAAAAACAAGAAAATTCCAGAAATTAACTGATCTTCACATGCAATTTCTGACTTAATCCTGCTGACGAGAAAAGATAAAACCCGAGTGACATTAGAGAAGAGTTACATGCTTAAATAATTAAGATGCAAGCCATGCAAATCCAACTTCCTGTCAAATGAAGAATTTTGGCAACATTTTTTTAGCCAGCTACACAGGAGAAATACATTTTGTCTTCTAATGATTCTTCCTATTACAAAAACATGAGTTTCTGTAATTATTCTCTAGCCTTTTAAGCCACTTATTTTATTCATTCCATATTGGAATGTCAGCTATTTTCTCCAATAAGGCACATTCAATTTTATAAGCATCCACACTTATTTCCTCATTAATTTCCTCAAACTCTCCATTAAAAGCAACAAAGACACATAATTCTTTCAAGCCCCTATACTGCAACAACTGCAAGCAATCATCTCCATACACAAACACATATTTCTGACATAGTCCAACGTACATGTTTCAATGAATGCAAGAAGCAGTAGGTGTTCGTTTGTTTTGCTTTAAGGAAAGCTAAGGTACACCATTAAGAAAGCAATTATTTTGGAACACAGCACCATAACACAATAAGCATACTACTGATAAGGATCTGTGTAAAATGTATGAAATTTGCTCTGGATAGATCACGAGACTCACATTTTTCCACAAGCTTTTTTTTCCCCCAAATCGGCTTATGAACATACGCAGTAATAACCATTCAAATCTTTAAGCCTCTTTATTAATTATTATGGTATCTTGGCAATGTGCAAAACTTACATCCCTGAAACAAAGTGTGCTAACAATTGTTTGCTGACTTTACACAAGAACAGAATTTTTTCTCTGGTTCTCTTGTTGCCCATAGTTATTTTTAATTGATCACCAGCACGTATTGTTTATTTGATCAGAGGTGCTTAATCAGCACTGCCAAAGGCACACCCAATAATGTATTGCTTCACCAGATTTTTATAAAGCATCATGAGCTGCTTATTTTCAAATGACAAGACTACTGAAGATGCTGTTTTCAGAATCTTTTAACAAGACATGCTTTACTGAAACAAAGAACCCTAGATACTGTACAACACCTAATATACTATTATATGTACATATGTAATATAATGAATATATACTTAACAGGCCCAATCATCTTAATTTTAATTTGACACTGAAATAATACAAATATCAAAAAAGCAAAGATTTCAAAAATTAAAAATTAAGTTTTTTTCCTCAGAGAAAGTTGAAATGAACTAGAACTCAGTTACTATGGTATTAGAATTAAAATCAAAATCAGAAAAGCTCAATATGCAGAAGGATTTCCCATCAAAAAATAAAGTTACCTGGATGTACTGCTTCTCCACATGTACCAAGACAGTAGTTTTGTCATGGTCTCCCAATGTGGAACTATTGTTACCACATTGCCCAGAGGCACCTGTGCAAATTGAAAGCTTACCAGGCTACCTAACTACAAAGAGCCTTACCCGCAAAGCAGTACTGGCGTACTTAGTATTTGCAGCGGTGCCTAATACCTGAAGGCTCATTTTTTATAAAATCCTTTTTCTCATTCACAGTTGCAGGGGTATTCTGAGTCAAAGAGTGTTATTAAAGGACTCAGCTATGAACAAAGAGAGGGAATTGATTTTGTGAAGTACATCCTCAAAGAAAATAACAATTTCTTCACAATTTGCCTCTGAATATCCTAACTGAAAACTGACTTTGGTGGTTTTATTAGAGGAGATGGTTATCTTATAGCCTAATTAAATGCAAGTCAAAGGCAAACCTTTCTGAACAAAACACACACGCATTACATTAACCTGCAAAGAAACAACCTTTAAGAAATATTTCAGTGAACTGTAAACAGAAGAGTATCTCCTCCAGGAATTCATTTCAATCTGTCTGAAAGTATCAATTTGGTATAGTCAAAAAGCTGTGTACATAAAAGTAGAATTCTACATAAAGAAAACATCTTCACTTGTTTTTTCCTCCACATACTCAGTAAGCTTAAAGTAAACACCAAGAAACTCTCCATATACACAGAAACATTAGAGAAAAAGCAGATCAGGTTTTAATATCAAGTTGTTTCAAGTTAAGTATTTGACAACAGGCTTACAAGAGAGTTAAGAATAACAACAATGTAGGAAAAAGCATGTCTACCAGAAAAATATGATTATCTTCCCATTCTGGAATGACTGCTTCCAAGAGTAATCTTTTTTTTCCTACATAGACCATAGTGATAGTTACACATTTCACACTTCTCCATTCGGAGGTACAGCTAATGTTGCGTTATTGTTTCTAGACTTGAAATCTCCTGTGTATCATCTGTACTGATAAATTTGACATGTGTTTCAGCAAGTTTCTTTTGTTGTTATTGTCCTCGGTTTTTAGGGTTTGTATCTGTACTCTCTGATTTCTCTGGAAGGTCTTCTGAGCCAAACCTAAACTGCTATGTACCAGTTAAACTGTACAGATATTTACCAATTCAGACGTAAACAGGCTGTAGATGAAGAGTCAACACAAACACAAATACGAAGACAAAAATGCTGAAACTGACAGTAGTGGTTTAAGATCCCAGTAAACCTGCTTATTTTAATGCGTGCATGACTACAGATGCAACAGCTGTGAAGTTCCATGAAGCACATGCAGTTCATTATGATGAAGCATATTTGTTCCCCAGAACAAGCAAAATTATGCAGATAATCATTTCTTATACAGTACCCATTGACTCTGCTAAACTCAGCAAATCAGCTGCTACCTGTTCAGATTGTACACTTTAGGTAGCAAAATTATTTTAGAAGTTCAGACTCATTTATTCCTCATTTATGTGCAGCATCAATTAAATTACACCCACTCGTTCTCTTATAGTTGCCAGAATACAACCGACAAGTCAATTTTTAGGCATAATTATCAACAGTAAGATAACAACACAAAAAAATTCTCTCTTCCTATCACAAGTATGCTTATACACAAACCTTGTTTCAAATAACATGCTAACACTACTGATAATCAGCATTTAAGATTCATTTATTAGAAAGTATATTACCTTATTAACTTTTTCTGCGCTGCTTCCTACAACTACAGAACAACCACAGGTCTGCAGATGTGAACTAATTGCACTGGAAATAAAAATAAATATAGGTCAATAAATTTAATCAGACTTTTCAAATAAAGCCATTATCATTTTAACAAGAATAATTAAGAGCTGCTAACATAACTGCAGGCCTATACTATGGCCCTGACACATGCTGAAATCCAAAAGCTTGGCAGCATCTGCATTTTCAGTTTGGTGAATAAAGAAGATTGCCAGCCAGAACCACCCAATGCCACTTACAGAGCTAACAAAAACTGTCTTCTCTTACTATTGTGTTACAGAATCCAAAATCTAGATACAATTAGAAAGCTTTCTCCAATACCTGTAAGTACATGGACCCTATCGTACTAACGAAGGCGTCGTGAGTTGATTAACCTGCTCTAATAAATCTTTAATTTATAAGGACTATAACAGCCACATTTGGACTCTGAAATCCTAGAGGTGGACTTTATACTGGACCTGATACTATTCATCTTATCAATTTTATTTTAAAGGGTTAGACTTAAGGCCACCTGATTTCCTCCTCAGGGGTAGAAACAGATGTTTAGTTTCATTTGGAGGTTACTAAAAAAGCATGACTTTATTTTACAGGTTAGTTTTGTTAATGTGACAGTTCATTTAGCCTAATCCAATTTTTATTCAATGGCAAATAGAAATGATACCAACACTCTTTCAAAGGAAGAGATCAAGTTGCTCTGAAGTGCAAGTTCATGTTACATGTTAAAAACAATTTGGGGAAAGGGGGTCTGGAGGGGGAGAGGGAGTGTAATTCAGTAATAAGTGCTCTACCTGCCATACTAATAATTAAACACAATTCTGTCAGGTTTTTTTGTTTGTTTGCTTGTTTTTGGTTTTGGTGTTGTGGGTGGGTATTTTATAAAGACCTAAGCCTATGACTCACAGACTTTAAGTATCAAGGAAAAATTGTATTTCATATGGTTTCTATTATCAAGCAAATGTCTCTACGACAATGGTAAGACAACTGCAGCTGTTAGCCCAGAGCCCTTCTTTTAAGAAGAAAACAACTTTTATAGCATTTCGTAGACCAAAATCTCAAAAAGTCAAACATCTAATACCTGTTCATATGCCAATACAGATTTGTATATACACATGTAAGTTTAATCCATTTCACTACCGCATAAATCAAAACTGAAATTCGTACTTGAGGAGAAAGCCTTCATGACAACTATCCCCAATGTCATCATCGTTCAGTACTGTGTCACTGATCTGAAAATCAGAGAAATAAAAACAAAGGTTAGAAAAAGCGTACATCTCAGAATTAAGTGATATTTGATTCTGATAGGAGTGGACTGTTTAGGATCTAATTAAGCTAAACTGTAGGACTGCCAGAAAAGCACAGTTTTAAAAAGACCTTCTGACTTTGGCCAAAGCATTTTGAAAACAATGAAGCAATTTAATTTTTAAACTTTTTTTCACCAACGATACGGATTCCTCCCAGTGTTTTTTTCCTAAAGCCTTGTCTGGAATATTTTAACCTAGTCCATGTGAAATCACTTCTTCTTCTTCCACGTGAACAATAAACCACTGAAACAGATACCAACATTAAAAATATTCACCTCTCCATTCATTTTGTTTTGAATGAAACAGCCTTTCATGCCACTCTTCCTTAGGAAGAGTGTCATCCCAGGTAGCCCATAGCGCTGACCATCAAAAACACTGCGAGTACTATTCACCGAACTAAAACTGTTATGCCATTCCCTAGAGCATTTAGGATAACTCGAAGGGTACAGGAAATTCTGACATGTTCATTTTTCTTCCAAAGAGAGTACCAAATTATATTGACAAAGTCATTTTCTAATTCAGAGTGCAAAGAAAATAGGGACTTACATCTATTTCTTCCGGAACACTGTGTGATTTCATAGATGAAAGGAGCTCCATTACAGGAATAACTTCTCCTGTTAGCATTGGAATGATGCTCTGGCCCTGTGCAGTAAATAAAACACTTGAAGTGCATTATAAGAAGTTACTAACAACCTAAACATGCAAAACGTATTTAACTTCCTGTTGTCTGAAAGTATAGTTATCAGTGTCAAGTGATCCACAGACTTCTTTGGCACTGCTCACCATCAATTATGAACTGGAAACACGTATTTCACTTTTCAACATCATGCCTAAAATATGTTTCTAGGGTGTTTTGCTGGTCAATTTGTTTGGCCTACACAGGACATATCTGGAATAAGATCATCTGAACGTACCACACTACATGCAATTACTGTTAAATATTATAGATCCAAAGTCTTACAGTAACAACAGAAGGAAAACAAAAACAGGCTATTTGTTATTAATATACAAAGTTATGTCATCTTTCACATGAAAACTGAAGCCACAATTCCATGTTCAGTTTCAGAACCACAGTATTATACACTAAGCCTCCTACAGCATTCCAACATGACATACTGTGTACATCTTTGTCACTTGAGAAGGTAACAACCTTTATATGAGAAGAGCGTATACCTATGGAAGCTACTACCTTTACAAAGCTTCAAGTAAATGACTTCCCCTTTCTGAAAGGTAACATTCTTCATAGATTTCCACTTCACCCACAAAGTGATGAAAATGTATATTCCTTCATTTTTTTCACAGCTTCCACCATCCCGTCTTCAGAAAGGATGCCTTTTTTGCTCATCAAGTCACCAGCCAGTCCAAAGTATCTTCTTGGATCTCAGAAATAAGAAGCAGCACCAACTTCCACCGTCACCAGATCCAGTCAAATAGTTTTGTGGCGATGCGCCATATGCATCTACCAGACAGTCTTACCTGATCCTCCATTCTCTCCGTGCCTTCCAAGACAATCTTCTGGAAATGCTCTTGCCTCTCCTGAGCAAGAGAAGCAGTTAAATATAAATGCTCTGGTACTTGTTTATATACGTATGCACACAACAGTCATATGGCACAATTTCTTGCCTGTGGAGTCATGCTTTCGATGTTCAAGTCTTTTTCTTTTACAGAGCTGACATTAGTAGGAAGTGACGTCATTTTAAACAGATCATTGTTCTCTGCTCTAACCCCCACCAAACCTTTCACATGCTTGAGCAGGAGTAGCAGATAATGGAGGGTGTGATGACAATGATAAAGATTAACATTTTCTTCATTAAAGATCAAGAAAATGCCAAATGATCAGAATATGGTGCAGAACTCTATGAATTTCTATGTCATGGAGGTCAGGTACAGACTGATGGTTCCTGATGCAGTAAGAGAGAAAAACGAGATTTTCCAAATAAGGAAAATTACATCTGGGGAAGGTAGGAACAAGATTTTTTTTTTCCACATCTTCACACACTGACAGGTCTTCAAAACATTGTATTATGACCAAGTACAGGAGACATGAAGCCTCAAACTACACAAAATACACTGTACAAAAGACGGGACAGAATTCTCAAAACAGACTCATCAGTAGCTGAGCCTCAGTCGCTGGCACAACCAATGCAGTATGCAAAAGAAAACAGAAAAGAAGTATCTTTCACTATATGCTGAGACAGTATTGCCTTCTTAGTGGTTACTTTTAGTCTCCTGCTTGGAGTTGATCAAACTTGGGTGGGAAAAGAGGCACAATGCTTTTCAAATAGACCAGTAATTAATAAGCTGAAGCAAATTACCCTAAAACAGTTGTAAAACCTGTATGACCATCTGAAAGAAGCATCTGTGGAAAGTAATACTGGAACTAAGCAGATTCTTTTGGGGCATTGTGACATTCACTTTGACTTCAGAGTTGGTGAAATATGGCATATTTGGTAATGATGATGCTTTGCTTCAAAAGAAGTCAGCTTCATGAAGTGCAGGCTGAACAAATATTAGCCACTTCTTTCTAGAAATGTAACTGCTATAATCATTAGACAAACTTCCAGAGCACAAAAGTCAGGCAAATCTAAGTTTTCTATTCCCATAGAGAAGACTTGCTTGAAGTTGCTTGTCTTTGCCAGAATGAACACCGTTCCATGGCTTTCCTGGTCTTTGAGTTCAGGTTTCTTCTCTTCTACAAGACTGTCTGGAACTGTTGAATGTCTCTACAGAGAGCTTATGAGAACTGAAAATCCTCATGTCTATGAGAAATGCCATAGCAGATACACAGTAACTTTCACATACCACTTCAATTTTTTTAGCAGCCCTATTTGCTGAACTACCTCAAAACAAGGAACTACAGTTATAAGGCCTGTTTTTATTCTATACTGTAATTCTACAATGCGTGCTTAAATTTAACCTGCTATTTTCATCTTCTAGTTAGAGCTGCATGTGGAGATATATGCAGGCTTACTTTTCTTCTCCTCCAAAAAAAAAAAAAAAAAAAAAAAAGAGACAAGTGCCATTTTTAGAATCTTTTTCTATCTTTGCCGACCTAATTGGCTAGCTACTTCAAGATCATCTGAAGAAGAATTAAAAAATCAGGACTAATTTCAGAGAAAACTAGTAGAAAACATTTTCTCATTCCCAAAGCCACCTCAGGCCATTCTTAGTGTGGGAACAGATTGATACAGATCATGTCCGAAAAGAGGGAAGACATGTAGTAGTTAAGAATGACTGACAATTCTTGTATCACCACTCACATTTACAAGTCAGTAGGGAAGACACTAAATGACAAGAGGGGGAATGTAACCAAGAACAGAAGATAGTAATTTAGATACAAGCTAAAGTTCAGCAAAAAAAATGGCTTTTAGGAATGAAATATTTGTGTTTCTACTCTACTGAAAATGAACGCTTATATCCTATCCTTCCTCTGAAAAATAAACCTCATGTTATCAAGGGTAGATGTGAAGGAAGACACTGCCAGCCACCACCAGGCAATACAGCAAGAAGCAATGGAAGTTGTTAGTGTAACAAAAAGGAAATGACAATGCAGAATTTAATGTCAGCTTCTTATTTTTGGACTCTAAATTAGTTCAGATGAGAGCACTTAAAAAGGAAGTTTAAAATACGTTTATTAGAGACCTCAAAACAGAAGAGGAACAAACATTATCAGACAACTACACATCACCACACACATTACAACTGACATGCAACACACTGCTCTAAGACAATTTGTACTCCATGAAGACAACAGAGATCCTTTTTTTGTTTTAGTTTTTATTATTAGAATGCTATTTTTAACAAAAAATACATAACAATTTTCACTTAATAACCATTATGTACCCAAAGGTTAGAGCTGCAACACTTAAAAGAAAATTTTAATTTTCCCTTTTTCAGATTCCAAAAGTAGTAATAATTTGAATAAATTAAGTATATTAGTTTTGCACAATTTAACACCTGCTGAACCCCTTGTTAATAGCCTTTTTGAGAAAAAGAACTGAATACACATGCAGAATGACATTAATTCCATCAATTCTTTTCTTTAGATATCAAAGGTAAAAGAAGCCTGATTTGAAATAGCAAATTTATAATTCTACCTGGTTTAAGTACAACAATTAACACAGTTAAAAACAATGATTTAAATCAAATTCAGAGAGATGACAAATTGCACAAGACAGCCAGTTTAACTTGATAGCCTGGTACATGCTTAAAAAATACAACGTGGCCATATAGGACAAATCATAAAGCTAAAAATCCTAGCCTCAAATTTGGCGCCATATGGATAACGTTTTACCTTCAGAATTCTCTATTTGTACAGAAGTCAGCATTCTCTGAATTTTTGTGTACGGACTGCCACATAACAGGTGTCACAAAACAGCTTTGCTCAAGACAACTAGGACAAGTGCTTTTAGTAATGAACAATAAACCTACCTTATGCATCCATATTCTTCCTTTCCTTATTATATGTGTTAACCTATCCACGCATACTCTGTGAAGAGGTAGGTAGAAGGCAAGTTCACTTTGTGGAAGTATAATCGATAGTCCATATGTGCTTCTGTCTCCATTCCAGTTTCCATCAAAGATTAACGACACAATAATTACTCTTTTTTCTGCCAAGACAAAGAACTTCACATCTATCGCACCACTTTCTGCATTCCGAAGTATTTCTCCATTCAGGGTGTGGTTAGCGAGAAAAGTTATTTCACCATCACTGAGAAGTACCTGATCTGTCTTTGGGGCCCAGATGTGCCGTACTCGGGGGCCAAGGATATTGTCCCAGTAAGCAAAAGTGGCAGCTAATAAAGGTGACTCGCCGTTTACAGAGATCTCTGTTTTAGCAACTGCAGGAGACGGTGGTGGACAAAGAGCTGACATGGCTGTTTCTTCTCTTGCAAATCAGCTCACATTACCTAAAATACAAAGTTTTTTGGGGAAAAGGAAAGGGTCAGTGATCATCATTATAACATTTTGGTTTGCTTCCAAATAAAACTTTAAGAGACAGCTCTGGATTCTACACCTGAGATTCTACTGTAGGCTTCATTCAAGAAAGAAGTTCATATGCATACCTTCCTTATAACATTGTGGCATGCCTACAGATGCTAGACAGACCTCAAATAGCCTTTACTCACTGTACAAGTATGATGAGTAATACGCAACTGCTGTAAGAAAGGTGATGTATGGCAAGCACACCTTGCACAAAAAGGGGGCATACTGATGGCTGGGGTACAATGTGAACCCTCAAACACCCAACAGAACGTAGCATTGGAAAGTGCCTTGCATTCCTTGGACACAAACCCCACGACACATATCCCAGCAGCTCCCAACAACACCAATTCCTTCCATGGCGATGCTTAAAGCCAAAACGCGTTCACGAGGGCACGAAGGCCCACGGGCAGACCCAGGCGCAGCACACAACGAGCCCCGGCTGCCACCCCGCCTTCCCACAGCCAGGCGCTGCCGAGGCCGCTCCTGCAGCCCCTTCACAACAGCAACCCACTGCGGGCCGCGCCGCCCGACTCCACACCGATCAGCGCTATTTTTCACTTCGGAAAGGTCCCACACCCTGTGCAGGTGGGGTCCCACGTCCAGCTCCTCCACCTGCCCTCCCTCCGCCAGCGAGAAGCCGTGGCGACCGGCCGCCGCGACCTCCTCACCTGCGCTCCCACCGCCCGGCCGCACTGCGCCGTGCATGCGCCGGAGCCGCCCGCCTGCCCGCGCAGCCTCAGCCGCAGCGCTGCGCATGCGCGGTACCGCCCCTCGCTGTGTAGGCGCCGCGGGGCTGCGCGCAAAGATGGCGGGCGTTAGCGATCGGTTGCGTATTGTTTGGCTGCTATGAGGGGTACTCCTTAGTACCTTAGTATCTAAACATGCTGTGTGCAAAGCACGGAACTTGCGGTGTTTTGTGCTTCATTTCTTTTTGTAGGGAACAGCAAGCGCCCGGGCAAGGTGTTATTTCCACAACGTATCAAGAAGAAAGTTACATTTACTTTCCGGAGTTACCTGTTTACAGGCAGCCTGAGGAGGAAAAAGGCACAGATTCCTGTCTCTGGTTCTTGAAGATCATGGAGTCATAGAATGGCCTGGGCTGAAAAGGACAGCAATGATCATCGAGTTTCAACCCCCCTGCTATGTGCAGGGTCACCAGCCAGTAGAACCAGACTGCCCAGAGCCACATCCAGCCTGGCCTTGAATGCCTCCAGGGATGGGGCATCCACAGCGTCCTTGGGCAACCTGTTCCAGTGGGTCCCCACCCTCTGTGTGAAAAACTTCCTCCTAATACCTAACCCAAACCTCCCCTGTCTCAGTTTAAAACCATTCCCCCTTGTCCTATCACTATCCACCCTCGTAAACAGCCGTTCCTTCACCTCACTGCATTTGGAGAGCCCAAGTCTTAAGCAGATTGACCACTCATAGGGGAAATTTCAGCAGGGCGCAGCAGCCTGGAATTGCCATTTCTGAGTCATACCCTCCCAACTTAACCACAAAAATCACCCTTCTCAAAAGGCTGGTCATGTTAGGCGTGTTAGCTTTACATTTGAGGGCAAGCAGCTTCTTCCCATACCATGCAAACAAGAAATGCTTGTCAACTGTTGCAGCTTGTCTAGTTGTAGGCTATTTGCTCTATGGTATGAAAGGGGCTCTGACAGTGGGTATGGCATGTAATGGTGCAGGAAGTGTGGGCTTCAGGGTTAGTTTTGTCACTAAAATATCATGGAGCCTTGTATGAAACATGTGGTGTTACTGCATCAATTTCTGATTAGAAGCTGCTTAAAGGATTCTGGGTATTAAGCCATGTCATTATATTATATGCAATGGGACACCAACATGAATTACAAATTATTTACTTTTGAAGTAATAGATGTGTCTCTGTAATGCTGCTAATGGCAGTCTGTATGTTTGCCAGTTGTAGCAGTATTGACCTTTGTTTCTTATTCCTTCAGTTTTTAATATTCTCTCCAGTCAGAGAGTAACAATCCCATTATATTATGAACTGAGGAAACTAGTAATTCTGCAGGTGCGTTCTGTGGACACATCAGAGAACTTATGACAGGCTGCAGTGTAAGCGGGATTTTTTCCCCAGACATCTGGTTACAAAACCTAATGCTGTACATCTGCAAATAAATTAATTCAAATGTGGAAGACAGAAGATGAAAATGAGCTCAGGCTCTGAGCCCAAGAAACAAAAAAACACATTTCAATGTTACTTGTTTTCAGTAGGGCATCCTCAACCATTACCATGACTGATGCCATATTTTAAGATAAGGGAGTGTGTTGTCAAAAAGGGAAAGGGATGAAACAAAAGATAGAATAATTCAGCTGCTCAGCCTGTTTAAGATCATGTGAACACAGAGATGGAAGGATCAGAAGGTACTCCTTTGTTATTGTGCCACAGTGGAATCACGCATGCACTCAGGCCAATACAAGTCGGCGCTGCTGAAAAAAACTTGGTCTTCATGACAGCAAATAGCACAGTAATAAAGGTAATGCTTTCCAGCCAGATCAGGCTGCTGCAGAATTGATACACAAGGCAGAGCAAAAAGGGAATGGTTGGTTGGAGTAGTTGGGGTTGTGAGGAATAAGAATGCTTGGTTATGGGACAGAAATCAGTAATGAGATTACACTTTATGCA
>PPHD01001791.1:0-40147 GCA_002909625.1 Bambusicola thoracicus
CATGGCATTACATCTGGCCTTACTCTAGCAAACTACAAATTGTTTCTTGCCATGTATTTATTGCTAAACATGAATCATACTAAGAGCACCCCTAACTTGATGACCATGCCTTATTTCATGATGGAAAGCGCACTTAGAAGAAACAAAGGGGTACTGAGTTCTAACACAAAAATGCATTTCAATTCAGTTAATGGTGGCATTTTTTTTTTCTGTTGGGCACTTGTTTTTCTTCTACAGAAAGCCACTCAGGAGGTTCCCTCTGCTTTGTACTATTTTTGTAACATGCAGGAAGGCACCAAAAGGAATTGAGAACCACAGAAATACAGCCTGACACGTCACGCTTGGCAAGAGAACAGGTTGCTTCATTTGAAGCGTTGATATTACTTTAAAACAAGAGAACACATCAAGAGAAAATGTTGTGTAGAAGACAACACTGAAAGAGACTGTCTGTTGTGCTCCCTTGGTTACAAGGGTTACAAGTTACTTAATTTACCAAAAATTAAGTAAATATATAAAAAAAAAACAAACTGTTTTTTTGTACCATAGAAACATCACATGACAATCACAGAAGATAAACGTTAAGCCTGCAATAAGCTTCATATAGAGTTCCAGACATCAGTGTGCTACCTTCTGTTGTCTCCTTTTTTAAATAAACTGTGGAAGAATAAATGAGGGACAGGATGCAATCTTAAAACCCACCAATTATACCAGAAAAAAACAAAGTATGCGTGTAAATGTAACATAGATCTAAAGTATGCCTGTTCTTTAAGAAGTAAGACACCTGCCAGGAAGCTTTGCAGTGATTCCTGTCTGTGGCTGACACCTTTTTCTGATTAAAATCTGAGCATGATTCATTATGAAGACTAACCAGTTGCAGTACAAGTTCTACCTCAGATCTCTCTGCACCAGAGAATTTCAGGGTGGTCTGGAGCAGCACGTTTCCATCCCAGCTGAGCAAGTAGTAGCAGGAACACTGCTGCCCAAATGTTGCACCAGAGGGATTCAGGTTGGATATTAGGGAACTTTTACTCTCAGAAAGTGGCACAGGCTGCCCAGGGAGGTGGTGGAGTCACTGTCCTTGGGGGTGTTTGAGAACCACAGAGATGTAGCACTGAGGAATGTGGTCAGTGGGTATGGTGGGGGTTGGCTAGGGTTAACTCTGTGATCTTAGAGGTCTTTTCCAGCCTTTATGGTTCTACGGATGCCTTGGCACAAAGTCCTCCGGACTGCAACAACCCTTGTGTCAGCACTAACAAGGACTGACTGGTAAGCAGCATGCTTGTGCTGTGGTATCTTACAACAGTTGGGGAAGCCGTGATATGTAAAAGTAATGCTTTATTAAAAGCATGATGTGCAGGATTACTGCTATCCTGTGATTCTGAATTTGGCCAAAAAAAATCAAGGGCAACTTTTTTTTTTTTTGACACTGACATTGAATAGGCTAATAAAACACATCTGGAGTGCAAGAGAAAGAAAGGAAATGAATAAATTTCTATATCACTTACTGAAGAGAAGAGGAAGATGCAGTGACTGGAGCTAGACCTGCCTTTGCAGATAGAACCTCTCCCTCACAACAACAGAGCAGCAGTGGAGAGGGTGAGCGTGGCAGGAGCTCTGACAGATGCCAGACCTCAGCCTGGGAGGTCTGCGGGTCCTCTGGGAGGGAAGGGAAGCGATTTCTTGACAAGTAGATGGACACCTTCCAAAGGAGGATCTGCAATCAGAAGTATCTGCACTAGGGATTTGTGTTGTGTGCCTCAAACTCTGTGCCAGTGACAGCAGTGGGTATTATAGTTCCCTGCATAAATAGTGTTACGACAGCTTGGGTGAAGAAACCTTTTCCCAGAAAGTGACAAAACCACAGAACACTGAGCTGGGACATTAAAAACGTTAATACAGATGCTGTGCTAAGCCGCATGCTAATGCAAAGCTAGAATACAGTGCTAACAAATGGAGTATTGACTGCTAACCTGGAGAGAAACCTGAGTTTGGTAAGGGCTTCTGGAATGCTTTCTTCTAGAATTTAAATTTAGAAGATCTTACGTTTTGTAACTAAATTTGTATTTTCCTCTTAGTTATTTGTCAGCCTAACTTTTAAGTGTAAATATCTACATACAAATCTATCTATACCTACAGAAGATACTTCCTACTCTATTTATTAGCATAGCTACAGCCACTGTGCTGTGTACACAAGGCAGTATTTTGCCATATGCTATCAGAATTTTGGAAACAGTTTGTGAAAGATGAATGCGCTTTAAGCACAAATGGGAGGCTGAGTAAACTACTTAATATTCTGCAGTGGTCCCATGATGAGCAGCTGGCATTCCCAAGTAATGGTTTAATTCCACTTTATTTCATGTGTGTTTTATTGCAGCACCTGCGGTGTGAACAGATTGGGGCCCCATGCAAATGCAGAGTAAATCACAGTCCCTGTCCTAGAGAAAAGACAACATAAAAGACCTGGCATACGTGGTGACAAGACCAATAAAAGCTGACTCTGGTGGAAGACTGAGGGCATGGAGTAATGAAACTAGTTGTGTTGGCAACTAGTTGGCAACTTACTGAATAACCACTGATCTGTGAAGGCAGAGAGGCCAAGTAGAAAAGGCTTTCCTGGAAATACTCAGAGCTAAGGCCTTATATTTTATACTATCCTCCATATGGGGAGTAGTAAGAAAAAAAAGCACTCTTCTCTATATCCTCCAGAGAAAGGTGGCCTTTGGAAAGACAATATTTCTCCAGCAGACGTACAGACAGGGATTGTTTCCTAACCTAAAAAACATGATTCATTCATTGCTTTTCTGATGCAAGAGAACAGCATGGAGAGGTGTTTCCTGCCTTAATGTCTTCTGATAATTTCCTATCAGTGAGATATGTTCCATAACAAATAAGCAAAAACTGAACAAGTAGAAACAGTATAAGCAAATATTACGCTTTATAAAAAACTTTTTTTTTTTTTTGTTGTTGGCAGAAAAGAAACAATATATGGTGCCAAGGTGTCTGTCTTGGATCTGTGACCCTCTCAGCAACACATTGATACATGAGAAACTAGTTTTATGACATTAATCTAGATTGCTGTAGATGGGTGCCTATGTCAGATGACTGCCATCCTTTCCTGCTTGTTTAGTTGGCATCAAGCACAGGTTAATCTAACAAGAAAGATTTTTGCAGAGCAAAATAAGGCACACACAAAACATATCAAAGTGTCCACTTCCACACATAATAAAACTCCTCTAGAACAGAGGCAAGGGAAGACAGAATTAGACAAGCACTGAAGAAAAGTAGGCATGCACAGGGAAAGTGAAACTTCCACTCTTCTTCAATAAGTCTGTCCACTATTTAGCCCAGAGACTACAGAATCATGAAGGCTGAAAAAGACCTCTAAGATCATGAATTCCAACTGCAACCCATCCCCATCATACCCACTAGCCTCTGTGCCATGTCTCCACATTTCTTGAATGCCTCAATGGAAGGTGATGCCACTACCTCTTGTGGCTTCCCAAGGAATCACAAAACAAAAAAGAACAATTCCAGCACCAGATTGTAAGGTGGAGAATGGTAATATGTAATATGGAGAACATAGTATGTACTCTTATTTCAGTTTCATTTCTTGGCCTCTTGCAGCAGACCCAGGCAGGCGATCTCTTTCTCTGCATTACTAGTTTTGGCAAAAGAAATAAAATCTGCAGTGAGAGTACCGGATAATATGTTCAAGTTAGATGAAAGATGTAATGAGTAGGCATGAAAAAATTGAAAGAATCTTATCCCACAAACACTGCACCATTTGTCACTCTGTGCTACTTTAGAGATATCATTTTCTACATGTCTATTTCCAGAATTCAGTTCTTTTGTCTTAGTAGTCTTTTACAGAGCAAGCCTCCACGTAACATTGTTCTCAACTATCACAGCCATTGCTGTAACGCCAAATAGGGGTGAAAAAGACTTATCGTTTCTGGGCAAAATGGTACTTTTGAGAGCCTATCTCAGTGTGAACTTTGCCTTGGAGCATAACAAGGTCCCTGATTTCAGCATCGCCAGCAAGGGCCTGCATCCCGTTCCACCTACTCCTGCCCGTCTGGCTTATCTCTTCTTCCCACCCACCACATACAACACAAGCCTAGCTTCGTTTTTTTTGACCAAGATGACTAATTTTCCCTTTTTGAGACCAGAAATGAAGCGTTTCTTTGTTTCAGAGTCCCAGAAACAGAAGACTCTGTTTCCTGATCCCATACCCAGACTGTGTGATAAGTGTGATGGAAAAGGGGAAAAAGAGAGAAGGATGGAAGAAGGAATTTTTAAAAAATTCTACTAAGAAATAGAAGTTTTAAGTGCTGTCATCATTGCACCCAGAATCCCAAAAAAGAACCTGTCCTCGTACTGTCAGATAACATGGACTCAACACATTAATAAAATACAGATCTCATTTCTGCATAAGTAATTCTCTTACTCTGGGTCAGTGTCACAAGTTCCTGGGCAGCATCTCTGACTCATACCAAACTCTTTAAGACTTCTTTTAGCTAATACAGTCATAGTAGTTTGATTGGCATCTAAGAAATAAGTCTTCCAAGTAAATCCATCCTTTCAACTACAAGAACGTGATACCAATAAACAGAGCCAAGCATCACGCATAGGAAGTGGCACTGTTTTTTTAAATCATGGAGCCTCAGGTTGTTTCAGATTTCTTCATCAGCTTCTCTGTAACTGGAAGAAGTAATATTAAATACTGCTGATAATTTTAACTTTCTACCTCAACGAAGATGTCTTTCAACTCAGTGCAACAACGTAAAGTTATGTCTAATAATGCAGAATATCCAAGTTCAGCTAACCGACTTTCTTCCAGGCAGTTTCTTTCTTTCTGTTTCTGAGAAACTTTTCAGCTTACTCAGTCTTCAGACCTTCCAGGACAGCAACAGAATTTGTCTTCAGTATTTGCGGTACTGTTCGCCTCCCTTCATCACCAAGTTCCAGAAAACCCAACTACAAGGAGAGAGAGATGAAGATGCTCCCAGACTGTAGTTTCCATTGCTACGCACAGCTAACAGGGTGAGACTTAACAGAAAGGTAAAACAAGTTACTTTCATTCACTGCATACACACACCTTTCCTAGCACATACATTCACTTTCTGAAGCTTTGCTGCTTCCGTGCAGCACAAGCCAACCAAATACACTGACTTCTCTGTGCTGAAGATGGCTGCCATTATGGATAATTACTCTGCCTTGAGAAAACAATTCTGGCATGCTGCTCCAGTGTAATTAAGAGCTACTAGACATGACTGTGCATAAGTGCAGAATGATATATAACTCAACAGATATGTCTGTTAATTTTGCCTTCTACAACAAAGTTGCTGCTTGCCCACAAACAACCCATGTACCCTATATCACCCCAAGGCCTCACCTGCCATGTTCCCACCTCCTCCTCTTACTCCTTTCACGCTATGTCAATAAATAATCCATACTTGTAGGAAATGAGTACAACACTTGCCCTTTTCTCCCCAGATCCTCACTAGTACCATCTTTCCAAATTGATATACTCTAAGTATCCTGAAAAATATCATCAGTTAACTGCATCCAAAAATGGCAACGGTGATGCAGTCACAAAGTAGAATCAATCTATGCCATTATCAGACATATTTATACTTTATTTCCCCCCAATACTCCCAGTAGCCCTACAAAGCAGAATCCTCTTCTATTTTCATCTGAACCATTTGAACAAGATGTCAAAACAACACTCATCTCTTGATGCCTCTGCAACCACAGATGTAACGCATGTATATATATTATATCTAGAATAATCAATTTTAGAGAAAATTAGCTCAAGTCAATAACAAGCATCAACATATGCTGTCTGTAAGAAATTTCATGGAATTCTGAGCTTACACGGTATATAAGCACATCCTCTACACAGTAATGACATATCTAGAAATAATTCCAACAGGCAACCAACCTGTTTATGTAATGCTGTAACCGAGACTAGTGGATTGCTCATTCTCCCTCTTTTCTCAAATGAAAAACAAAAGCAAACTGTGAAAGGACTCATCACCAGCACATGCCTTATTCTGATCTATTTGTTGCATATTTAATCTTAATGTACTTGTCACCATCTAAAATTTAATTCAGGATCTCATTATGTGGAAATCCCTTGTGAACTCTCCTCACATCATTAGCTGAAAGAAATTAAACAGTCATCTACAATAATCACTCCCACTCAAGTATCAAATAGTTTTCACTCAGAAGTAAAGCAAAAGCAATAAGATAACCAGAAATCAATAAAGTCAAAACATCAATATTTTCATTTAATTATCCAAAGAAAGGTCCATCCAACTTTTCACAACGTATGATATATTACCTAATCAGCATTCCCACCTTTAACCCCATGACAAAAAATTACCTTGTCCCTTGGACACACAGATGCTGAGCATACCACAGCAGGCTCTGAGTGCCGTGCCAGTAGCCATCACTGCCTCCCCCTCTTCTAGAGGTTTAGCAGCCTATGTTCACAAGTGAGTAACCCTGCCACAAGACATTTTTATCCATGGAATTCATGGAAATCAGGCCTGTTTTCTGCTATACAGCAGATTTTCCTCTAAATTAGCTTGCATTCAGCATCAGAATCTTGCATTATAATGGCACCAAGTCTCATGTACAGAATCCCCTTCTGGGCAAACAATTTCATCTCACCAGTTGTAACAAGACTCCATGTCTCTTATCTCTGGGTTTTCCAGTCTCTCCTTCAAAACCTCTTTTATTCCTTTTAATAAAGATAGCATTATCACTTCCAATTTCTCATTTGAGCTTTCCAAATTTTGTATTTTAAATGCCAACAGTGAAATCTTGTATGCTTCCAAATCTTATTCATATAGCCTTCAATATTCTGAGACACTTTTGGATGGTCACCCTCAACAAGAAGCACCTGAGTGGAACTGTAATCTGTAACTCCTATTAAAACATCACATCTTCTGAAAAGGAGGTGGCATTTTGTAAAATATATAAATAAATAAAGTTTTGCAGTTTAGTTTCCTCTAGCCCATGGTTAGTGCAGACTATTTCCCTCAACGCACTTGGGCTCCAAATGCTAAGAGAGACACTCAACTGATACTTCATTTCAACCACCAACTGTTTAGGTCATGATTTAGAAGTGTTTGCTGCAAACAAATCTTGTAGGACAGCAGCTCTGGAGCTACATGAGATAGCCTAAGCTATTAGTCAGAGCCTTTGTTTATCCTCAAAGATTGTCAGTTAAATCTGGAAATACTATCAGCCTTTCTCATTTTCAGTTCCTCACAGCTTTTCTCTTGCCCATTCACTTTGGAATCATAGAATCAGTAAGGTTGGAAAAGGCCGCTAAGATCACCATTTACAGTTTACACAGTATATGGATTTGCATCTCTTTCAGGATTTTTGCCTATAGATTTACCAGTTCATAATCAGTTGATAATTCCTAGGATGAATTGTCCTCATCCAAGCTGGGGAAAAGTACCAGCCAAAACTGATTCCCCATCATATTTGTTTACAGCTGAACAGATGTAAATCTGCAAAATATTCTGTGAACACTGAAGAGCTAAGATGTAAAGCGTGCCTTTCAGACTGACTTCATTATATATTATTAAATTTGTCACACACTCTCAGCTCCTGTCCCTTTCCAAAACACATGGCAGCTGTTAATTAAGAAAATGCAACAGCACTGACTGCGTCCAGCACAACCTAAATGGCAGTTAATGTAATGAGGGAGATCTGGAATCCTGTTCCCAATGCATGCACAATGTCCTTTTAACTTCTTCTCAGTGAAAATTACACTGCAGTTGCTTGTGCTCATATGTTGTGGCCGCCTAATTCCTCATTTAGTAAGGGATGACTGTGAAGAGGTTTTGGGTTTAAAACCCAAAGCCTTCTTCCTTTTTGCTTCACTCTTGCTTGAGCGATCAGCAAGGTTTTACGTATGGAAGTTGACAGCCCTCAACTATGTTTAAGTTCACAGAAATCTGTGGCATCTCCACTGAGCTACAATATTAATAAGTTTCAGATTTGAGTTAATCGTATTAACCCTCTTTTTTTTTTTTTCTTCTTTTCCTAATTACAATAATGTCAGTAATGAGATAAAGCACATCAGCATTGCTATGGGTTTCTCAATCAGGTGACACTGAGTTTATAAACAAAAGTCTTTCATCTGGAAACTAACTGAAGCTATCAGTCTTAGCAAGTTGTAGCAAAATAGTACTTCTGGAAATGGAGAGAAAACTGTAATCAAGCCATGGTACTTTGAGATGCCGAGCACAGGTTCAGCGTCTGCCCACATGAGATGAATATGGCATCTATCAAAATTTTAAACATCAGGGAATTAATGTAAGGAATCCACAGTGAACCCTCTGCAACTCTGAACTGCTGACATTTCCATCACAAAACAAATACTTGGCTAATGATGCGTGAAATGCCAATGGTATGCGATGCTCTGAGCGTGGCTGAGTGATGATGGGATGGAAGAGATGTACTGCAGCTCCCCTAAGGGCTGTTTCAGCAGAACACTGGGCAACTTGGAGAGCTGGCTAGTACCTGAGCGTAGGGAGGTTCGCATTTTTATTTTGGTGGAGTTTAGCAACATACTAGCAAGACTGCTGCAGAATGCATATTTTTTTTTTTACCTGAAGACAAAGCTCTGCAGGCTGGTAAGTTGTTCAAGCAGAGGGAAAAAGGAAACTTCCAGACACCAACCTCCAATTTACCCAGGGGAACAACCAACTAACTCAGTCTCTGGTTTGCTGCTGCACAAAACTCTGTCCTCATTTCCCAGACGCTGCTACAGAAAAAGGAGGGGAATCTCTGATAAGAAATGTTCAGTGCATCTCAGATCTATTTTCCTCAGAACATACATTTCTTCTACATTTCTATTCACGGTTAAAAAAATAAAAATCACATGACATCTTCATCAAAACAACCTTTTATGAAACCAAACTGAGAGAGCTGAAAGAAACTTTATCTGCAACTGATTCTCATTTGGGGTCCTCATCCTCACCAGCATCCAGAGGGGTGTGACCTATTGCAAGCTACCTGCTCTAGCAGGAGATTTTGATTCAGCGATCTCTTGAGGTCCCTTCCCACCCTTGCGATTCTGTGAGTGCTCTGAGGAGCAACATTGGTGGTAAGGCTTTCTGGTTATGTTTCCTATGATCTGTTGAATGACTCAAGTCAACTGTTCTGAATTCCTGCTCCAAAAGATCGGTGATGCAGTGGCACAGGCTGCCCATGTAGGTAGTGGAGTCACCTTCCCTGGAGGTGTTCAAGAGCTGTGGAGGTGTGGCACTGTAGGATGTGGTTAGTGGGCATGGTGGAGGTGGGCTGACAGTTGGACTAGATGATCTTAGAGGTCTTGCCAACTTTAACAATTCTGTGAATTTATGGCTTGTGGTCCATTCTGTTTTATGTTGCTCGCTGGCCTTAACCATCTTCTCTCATCTAACAAGAGAGCACATTTTCAGGCCCAAACTGTTCTTTACTCTCCACATTAATTTTTGCACATGCCAGACCTTGCCTTGCGTATTAATTTCTCTAAAGGTTATCTGTTCATGTAGCTGTTCCATTAGAAAGCCCCAGGCTGCTGAGTAGGTGGAAGCTTTAACCAAACAGTTTGCTTGTCAACCTTTTACTTACAAAAGATAAAGAAACAGAGCTATTTTGATCTTGAATAAGTTAATCAAACAAAAGACTTCATCTTCAAGATTATAATGACCCATTTCTGCTATAACTAGAGAAGTTACGTATTGGAGGATAGGATTTTAAAAAATTGATTAGAAAGTTACCAGTCTCTATGTTTAGGTAAGGTTGCCCCATTG
Source organism: Bambusicola thoracicus (assembly GCA_002909625.1). Lineage (NCBI taxonomy): Eukaryota > Metazoa > Chordata > Aves > Galliformes > Phasianidae > Bambusicola > Bambusicola thoracicus. The sequence goes on from PPHD01001791.1 coordinate 9,825, forward strand.
AGCAGGCAGTTTTTGGTACTGTGTATATCTACAAGGCAACTCCTTTCTTAGGTAGACACAATTAACACAAACATCACTCTGTGAATAATGCTGCAGGGTATTCGTGGATATGCTAAATGGATACACGGGGTATTTATAGTTCTAGAACAAGGATACTGTGCAGATGAGATGCGGTTTTAAAACAAAGAGCAGCATTCCTTGGCATAAAGTAGTTATTGTGTGAGAGGAATACCTTGAGCAGCAGTGCCCTCTCCAGCCCAGTTCCACAATACTGAGGCACAACCTACACCGGTTCTTTAAGCAAACAAAACCAGCTCCTTCAGCCTCTCCACGTGGGACTTTCAAACCAGAACTGTCATAGTTTATGTGGACTGGATAAACAATTCAGTTGATCTTTACTTCTTCCAGGAGAGGTTTCCAAAACTAGAGACAGTACTGCAGGTGAATTACTATACTGAAAGAACTGAGAAGAAATATGATTCCATCCTACAGGGCACAGTTGTATTTAGACAGCTCTACGTGGGCTTTCTCTTTCTACTGTCTAGGAGCATAAGAACATTGACTCATTCAGGCAGAGAATAAATGCTCCAGAAAACATGCACTGTCCTAAAGTGTGTTTCAATTTACCTAGGCTGCTTTGTCATGCACAGGCTGTGGTGACTGCCTGAGAAGATTTTGCTGAACATAGATTTTAACTTCTCCTTGCAAGTAAAAAGAAAACGAGGGAGAAAAATTTGTATATGTATGTCCCATATCCTGCAGAATGAGACAGTGATTTGTGCCTTGACAACACAAATATATGCTCTAATATGGATGTGACAGCTTAACCTCAAGTTTTGTAGTAGTGTTGTAGTAACTTTCCTCCCTACGTTTCTGCTCTATGGAATCAGAAAATTATGTCTGAACATTATGAAAAACTGGGGTTAAGTTCTTCCAACTTCAGCCTTTTCCTAGGTTTAACCATTTTTCAGTTAACCACACCCAGAAACATCACAAGGTCAGACAGGATACTAAAAAAAAAAAATTATCTGGAAGAGCAGAGTCACCATCCCTGGAGATGTTCAAGAACTGTGGAGATGTGGCACTGAGATACATGGTCAGTGGGGATGGAGGGGCTGGGATGGAGGGGCTGGGTTGGAGTTGGACTGGATAATCTTAGAGGTCTTTTCCAACATTTATGATTCTATAATAAATGAATAACATAGGCTGAGAACGTAATAGCATAAGTGAAAGCTACCAGAGGTGTATGGCTGTATGGCAAACAGGTATTGGATTGGAAAGATTATCCTGTTACAAAGTAGAAATGAGATAAAGATTGTACCTGTGTCCTCAGCTCACCAAAGGGTTCCCAGAGGGAGGATCTCCAGATAGAGATCATTCCTTGTGGGGAGTCAGCCCTTAAATGGGGTCTAGGAGGGGTGGAGCCAGGTGTTCACCTGTGCTCCTACAGCTGACTCAATCAGAGGTTCAGGCCGTGATTCAAGAGTTCCCATACACAGAGGAAAGGTCAGCCAATGCAAAGTAAATCCCAGAGCTCTAAAAACTTGTCTTATACGTAGGAAACTACATTTGACTATACTGAGTAGTGCAGTGGCAACAGCTGAACTCCAAATCCAGCTATGAACAGTTTAACATGAGAGTCAAAGAAATTATATAATTCATATAAGATAATTTATCTTAAATTATAACCTAGGCGCACGTCGTATGAGTCATTCTATTGCTTATACATTGAGAATATCCAGTATCACAATAAAACAAACATTCCTAATCACAGTAAACCAGTTTTCAAATACAACCACATCCTCAATGCCTTCAGGCCAGTACCCAATTACTCTGCTCACATAGATCTGTCAGTAAACCTACTCACACAAAGACTCCGAGGATGACAATGTTCCACCTGTGCCATGCAACATCTTCCAGCAATTATCCTGCTTTAAGAAGAAGCCAGTTGTCTTCTTTTTTTCAAGACAATAATCTCAGACAAGAAGCCTAACAATGATTCCCTGGATGAAGCCCAGAAAACAGTCATCTCAGCAATGCTGATGTTTGCTACTATTTTCATTTGATAGGAAGAGCTTTATGCTCAGGTGTGAGAAGCGAGCAGCAGTGATCCATGGTTTCAATGCAAGGGGCCCTCCCAGACAGGTTGGCTCTCATTTGCACCTCTTTGGCAGCAGTACTGTAGATGTTTTCAATTAGGTGAAAAACAAAGCCTCCAGAGAGCATGCCTTTAGCCTGATAAAAATTTCCCTTGAGTGTCAACTTTTTGTTTTCCTGAATCAGGAAAGTAGTTGAGACAGCTGCTATACACAGGTGGTACTCCATATGTGGTGCTGTTATGGGTGGCTGGAGACTCCAAGCCTCTGAACAATTAATTTTACCACTACAGCTTTGACCTATCAGCACTTTTTATCAGTGCAAGAACTCCTTATCAAATCCTCTTGTCCAGGTGCAACATAAATACCTTAGGGAGAGCATAGAACCTGCAGCAGGTACAGTTGGGAGCAAACTATAGGAGAAAAAGTGGCAATAGAAATAGAAGCAGCAGACAATAATAAAAAAAACAACCTGGTCTGAAGGGATATAATAAATACAATAACCCTTATTGCCTCCCCTGTGTTCAAAAACACATAGCCCACTCTCAGCAGTAGGGTCCTTGCTCTCAATCCAGGTGCACATAAAGAAAATTCCTACCAAAATCTTGGTTAATTGCTCTTCACCATCTCAGGAGCAGCTGCGTTTGCCTCAGTGAGCCCTCCACAGTGAGAGCGGTGCAATCAACATCCTACCACCCTCACAGTCCTTACCTCTGTCCAGTCATTACCAAGCCCACCTAAACCAGTAGAAGAGACACAACTGGGCACTGAGCTGGTAAAAGCCTAGCAAAGAGCCCTTCATCCAGTTCCACTCTTTGCAGGAGGGTGCTCCTCCTGTGCAGAACTTGATTGCAGAGGTGGCAGCAGTATAATGGGTAAGGTTTGCTCTGAAGACCTTAAAATTGGAGCTGTAGAAAAACCTGCTTTAGCAGGAGGGATGGACTAGATCTCCAGAGGTCTATTCCAACCCTTAGGATTCTGCAAAAATGGAAAGAAGCAGATGTTGCTCAAAGAGCTTGCATATCAGCAAGATTGCTTAGCAAACACCGTCACGTTTTGGATACAGAGGAAAAAATTACTTCTAAAAAATACTCAGAACATCAGTGATTTCCACTTCCATGTTACAGCCATGAGCCTCGTATGTCCTCAACTGCTGATGCATTTGTCCAAGGAAGCAGTTTCCAGTTCTTCCATTTCTTACAATGAGAACTAGCCAAAGCCTCTAGACCCAGACGTAGGTTTGAACTCCACAGGTGGTATGGAGGATATAAAACCACCAGCCTATCCTGAACTATGAAGACATCTTTTAAACACAACAGGAGGAAAACAAGCAACATAGCAGGAGACATTCATGTTTTTAGGGTCTCTAGAATTGTCATAAGCAATGCTAGCCAAAAAGCAGAACATTTTAAATGTTCATAAACTCAAATTATGAAGTCTTTCCATCCATGTCTATCTTGCGACTACAGCATCCAATTTGCCTTCTGCCAAGCTTTCTGTTTTCTGCTTAACAGAAGGATTTATGTTTCCTATTTCATCACCAGAGGGCACCCTTTGCCACATGACTGATGAAGTTATGTTGCACTTCTTAAAACCAGATAACGCTCTGTTATCTGTTAAAAGAAACTGGGAAGCATTTGAGAAGAAGTTCATCACTGCTGAAGAATTGCTGACTATGAAAACACCTGCACTGGCCTTGACAAAGGAAAGAGATAAGGGCACCTTTGCACAGTGGATTCCTTTTCCTTGAGGCTCACTGATAACTGAGTAATCCGGAAGAAAGTGGCTGAATTGCTGAGGCTAATAATATTTGTTTAACGACTTGCATGCAAACTATTGACAGTCATCATGGCACTAGGTTACCTGGGTTACTTCTTGATCAGAATTATTAAGTAATGGAAAAGGGAGGAAAAGTAACCATACTGCACCAAACTTTTGAATTTATACACAAAGGAGCATGGGGTAGATGTTTTAGCAATAAGTGGGTAAGATTCTTGTTTTGAATAAGACAAAACAGCCAGCCTGACACACAGAGAACCTTAGTAATTTCATGCAGATTGGATTCAGCCAAAGCTGTGATTAGCAAAGTGTGACTAGGTTTCAGGTACAATCCTCTCTCCATGATTTTTACTCAGATATTGGGACAGTGTGAGGAAATATTGCCTTCTTCGCTCCAAAGTTGGTCCTCACTTGTCAAGATTAAGGTCACACCTTCATCTTGGAAAGGAAATGACATGAGACTGGCCCGTGTGTCCTTCAGCAGTGCCAATGGCATCCACAGGTTACTGAGGATGTCACAGGTTTCATCTGCAGTGAAGAGCAGCTGAACTCCCTTCTATCCGCACACTACTCATTAAGCTATCTCTGAACAGACACCTGTGGTTCCCAAGGACACAGTGATGGAGGAGGGAGAAGAATTTCTATCTTTATTTGACAGAGTCAGAGCTGAAGTCTTGAGAGATTTAAGCCCCTTGGTGATTTTTGAGTTCCCTGTGGCAAGCTGTGCATAGGTTTGAGCATAAACACCTTTGACAGCTCAACGATTTTACTTCAGATAATAGAAAATGTGGGAAAGAAAGTTTAAGCCAGTCTCCCCAGCTTCATAAATTCATCCTCTCTTCCCATTTTTCACAAGGTGGCACAATAATGGCCCCTTGTATCTCTGAGTTCTCCAGCTCATTTATTTTTCTTCCTGGCATGGATGGGAGCATTAGCGATTGAGTTCATACCTCATGAACTCAGGCTAAACCATGAGTTACAGATGCACACACCTGAACATGTCTGCAATGGAACACGCGGTTTAATTTCCCACTGCTGAAGTGACCACACGCTCGTGCTCAGATCAATGGTTTCAATGGCAGTGGTGCTTTTTAAGTGTGGGAGATCTTTTGAGATGAAAGGCCAAGGAAAATGGATTTACACTGCATTATGCTCAATGTATTTTCTGTGTGGTACAGTTTTAAGAAGAGAGGGGAGGCACCGCTAAAGATGCGGTGTGAGCAAAATAAGAGAATTCCTCCCAGAGGTGAAAAGCAAAGGGGGAGGTTGTACAGAGAGCAGACATGATGAGGTAGAATTAATGACAAAAATTTCACGTTGTGGAGAGCTTAAAAAAAAAAAAAAAGTGATTTAAAATAAGATCCAGCTCTCTGCTCACTATCACGTTTCAAATTCCCTTGGAAATCTGGATAACCTGGGGCTCAATAAAAGGCTCATTTATGAGAATGGGATTCTCTGATCTGTGTTGCAGTAAAGGAACCTCAAAGTGAAATATGATGCTGAAAAGAGGAAAACGTCTTTTCATAAGGACCTCATGAAAATTCCACATGGCAAGAAAAAAAAAAAAAAGGTGATATTTTGTGCAAGCTTCATACATCAAAGTCCTAATTCTCTGCATCCTTTGAAACACACTTGTCTCCTTCTCACAAGATCAAAAAACTTTATGGGGAAAGACTGTGCCTCTTGAAAGTAAGCAGATAAAAAGTGTGAGCTTTGCTCAAAAGAAGAACATTGGTGTTTTTAAATGGAAAATTTGAGTGAAAATTGAAGTTCAGAGACAAATGCTAATCCTTAAGGCTCTGAGCATCTCTGTATGTGCAGAGGTGGGTTGTGACTTCTGGTACACTAGGACTTAGGGCTGGATGGTGGGAGCTAGGACAGAGATCCTGAAATAAGGTGAATACACAGATAAGCTGTGGCTGACCTCACACAGACAACATCTCACTGAAGCACGGCAGCTGAGAAGTGGCAAATGTAACTTGAAAGCTTATCTGAGGTAGTTTTCAGAGCCACAGCCATTACTGTTACTGACCTGCAGGCCAGCAACATCAAAAGTCAAAACGAATTAAATTAGCAGGCTATGAGCAGGAGGCGCAACGGCTTAATAATCTAGTTAGCTGCTAGGGAAGTAAATCACAAAATCACAGCAAGGAAGGGACCTTGAAGCCTACCAAGCCCCAACCACCTGCCATGGGCAGGGTTGCCCCCAACCAGCTCAGGCTGCCCAGAGCCCTTGGGATCCTCCAGGGATGGGATATCTACAGTTTGTCTGGGTAGCCTGTGCCATGGTCTAACCGCTACCTGAGTAAAGAATTACTTCTAATCTAAACCCTTCCCCTTTCAGTTTAAAACCATTACCCCTTGTCCTATCGCTGCATGAACTTGTAAAAAAGTAAAGTCCATTTCCAGGTAGATTGCTTGACATACTGCCCTGCTAAAGAGAAAACAGGATGAAGAGCATAGATCCTCCCCAAATGGACACACAAAAGCCCCCAGCAGTGTATGATTACATCTCTTTACTGCCAAAAGCTTATGTCAGTGTTGTTAGTGAGCAGATTCTCCCAGTCAAAAGGAAGAGCAACAGGGATGTGCCAGCCCTTACCTTGAGCTATATCCTCCATGGAACATGGCCAACACAAGACCGACAACACTATCCCTCACCCACCACTCTTGCTCAGCTGGACCAGGAGGAAGTCAGGGATGAATCCAGCTTGGACCTCCTAAGAACAGCATCTTTGGAGGCTTCCACTTCCTTGCTTTGCAGCACTGTGCTACGTGCAGTAATGCTAAAGCAATTACTTTTCTTCTTGCTTTTAACAGAACGGGCTTGGGTTTTGTCCACCAAGAACACAACTAATCTGGCCTTGCTCTTGTGACAAACTGCAAGGTGTCAACACAGTTTATGCACTGCTTTCGTAGGCTAGAACAGGCCACAGATACTTGGTAAAGACAATGTACAGAAACCCACAAATATCTTTGGGCCTTGGATCAGATCCAGTGACCTTTGTGGCTTATTGCTGTTGTACTAGCTAACCTTTAACTGAGTCCACAGTACTCATTCCCCAGCCACTGTGTACTTTGCACTATAAACACAATCTCTGTTTGGACTGCTTCCAAATGAGCACCTGAGATGGATGCACATGAACACAGAAGCAGTGAAAACTTTAAAATTCTTGGAAAGACCTGAATACAAGAGAGAACAAATGAGTTTTCGTGTAAAAAGTGATTTTATTTTGTATTTTATCCAGAGTTCATAGTGAAAGTTTCCTGTTACTGAAAGGAAACAAATACACATTAGGCAAGCTTATACATCAGTAGTGAAACGTGTCTTTCACAGTGCTGCTGTGATCTGCCCTTGCGAACCTGACCATGGTCTTTGCCTTTCATCTTTGCAACGACAGTGACAATGGCATCGTATAGAGAGCATTGAGAGGAAAATTGGAAAAGGACAAGATGGCCACAGATATAAAATAAATTAAAAGTATCTGTAAAAGTTTCTTTCCATATACAAAATAACTTTTTTTTTTTTTTTTTTTTTTTTGCTATTTTTCCCTAATTGACACTGTCTGTACAAACATTAGCTTTTAAAAAGAAACCATTTACAAAGGCTGTTTTTACAAGGAGGAATGGGCCATGGGTCTCTCAACAAAAAGTCCAAACTTCTGCAAATATCCAGGCATCTCCTTGGAGATGAACATCCAAAGCTTTTGGACCAGTCCTGCACTAGAGCAGAGTGATTCATGACCCCATGGGCATGTGGCACCTCATGAAACGTGCTCTGCCCCTGCATAAAAGTAAAGCCATAAAAAATAATGCACAGGCATTAGATGCTATATAATTAGATGGGAAGCGGAGCCATTCATCAATTTATAGTATTTCAAAAAACAGAATACGTGGCAAAAGCCCCTCATGCTGATTTAAGACTAGAATGGTGATTAATAACATTGGTTGGATGTTATTTTGAAGTCCTTACTCATACGATGTTATATACAGAAATCATTGCTTATGTGATTAACATCTTACAGATTCTAAAAATGGCTTTATTTAGAAAGCTGCGTGTAATAACACAGATGCAAAAACAAGTCCTGTGCATAAAACGCCTCACACACAGAGTTAACACTCAGTATAGAGCTGGAAGAGGCAGATCAGATTTTACTTGGGAGGTTGCACCTGTTCTGCATTCCACAGTTATTGACAAAGAGTGGGTGTATCCCAGTGACAGCCAAGCAGAACATCTTTATGCTCCTTTTCAGGTGATGCTGCTAAAGCCTTGGATTCCTAACATACAGCAACTGGGTCTAATAGCTGTGCTGGTTACTCTTGCTTAATTGTGGACAATTACAAGGTTTCAGGCTGCATTATTGGAATATTCTCCTCAAGCAGGATAATGGAAGGGCTGCGAGCCTGACTTGCAGCTGGGACTAATCTGTGCTGTTACTTTTTTCTTTGTTTCTCTCTCTTTTGTTTTGTTTTGTTCTGAAGTGAAACTGTCATCAGCTTCCACTGAGACTTCGCACAGTAAAATATGATTGCTGAAAGGATCCTGGGTTATATGATCCACGTCCACACCTCTCACAACCATGCACATGACTCAGATTGGTAAACACGATAGCACCAGTGACCAAACACAAGAATCAATCATCAAGTGTTTAAATTACCTTCACATAGCTATGAAGCTGCAAGGAAGCATTCACGTGGGAAAGCTGATCACCTTCAAAACATGGAAGAACCACTGACTCCAAAGGAGAGAACTGAACTCACCTGATCATGGGGAATTAATTCATTCCTTATGAACATTTTCCCTTTAAGCACAGTCAGTTTTGTAGACAGTTTACCCAAAAGATAAATGTTTACTCTTAGCATGAACTAAAATATGGTTCTTGCCTGTCAGAAGTGCTTTAAAAAGCTCCATCACATGGAGGACACTGATAGAAACTTAAAGCTTGAAGTGTTCCTCTGACATCCATTCAAAAACAGAACCAACTTTTTTGCAGAGCTGCCTATGATTCATTGGATCCTTCTTTCCCTGCTTTTAGTTTCTCACTTTCATTTTTCTCATGGAAAGCATGTTTTGTATTTTTGTTGTGCAAAACTCGCTGGTAGGAAATCTTAAATTTAAGAATCTATGATCCTAAATTGACAGCACAGGTACAACACATTTCCAGAGCAGAAGCAATGAGAAAAAGAAAAGCTGCTATTTGATTAACACAACATCAAAACTCACCAACCAGAGCTAATTCTGGTAAAATAACTGTCATTAAGGTATACAGGTAAGAGTTACGAACCGAGTAATTTCATGTTACGAATTAACTACCATAAGTTACTCATAGATTATTTGCAGATATGCTCTAGAATATCTGTTATGAACACGTCACGAAGTGTGACACTTTCATACCCTTCGCCTGCTGAGTTTCTACAGTGGCATGGAAGAGAAGTCTTTCCAAGATACCACAGTTTCCCATGCAGCAGTGATATGTTCTGCCTTCTTCAGCCAAGGGCACTGACATCTTGTAAAATGAGTTATGAAGAATATGTTATCAAAAATGAATGCACGCATGCAGTCAGCAACATGTCATACCAAGGAAATAGATATCTGAGTTGTGTTATCTAAGGCTCTTGGAATATCAGCCTTGTTAAGGTTTTCTTTTTCTTTCTGCATTACTCAGTAAACTATGATGGAAAGGTTTAAAACGAATGAAAGTAGACTTCTAATCCCCCTCCCCCATCAGTCACCAGAAGAATGGAGACAAAAATTAACAGCTACTGCTGTTTCCAAAATAATGTACAAAAATAGATCAGTGTGCCCTTCTGACAGTCCCAAACATTTCGAAGTCTTCTGTAAATTTCTCTTTCATCTCAGTTTCAACAGCAGAAGTCAGTCCCCTTTGCCATGACTTAATGCCTCGATCAAATTTAAAGATGAATGAAGTTCATGTTCCAGTCCCTTGGAATTGCTATTCAGAATCCACTCCATTGTCATCTTCTTTTGTTTGGATTTATTTACTTTCTTTTCCCCCCCCGGAAGGAAACACTTTGGCAGTGCAAACAAAAAGTAGAAATCATGAAAAGAACCCCAATGAATGGCGAGTGATCACCTTAGTGCTTCTACAGGGTCTTCTGAGACGTTATCTGCACGCGCAGGACTCTACTGTCATGTTGGGGTACACTTTGAGAACCACATTCTTATTTTCATCAAAGAATAAGATGCTGAGAGAAGACATTTTGTCAGGAACGCAGCACGGCTCAGGAATTCCAGGGACGACGCCGACAGCTCTCACTATGCTCTGGATGGTGGCATGGTTGGATGGCTTCAAGGCCTGCAAGAGGAAGATAAAGCAGAAAATAAAACTACATACATGTTACATACGTACACTCTAGAATAAAATTTGTTTCCTGAAGAAAGGACCTGTGGATGATGGGTTGCATAGCCCGGTGTGTGCAACCATCTCCAGTTGTCACCATAGGTGGGAATGCAACTCCAGTGCTGTTCTGCTGGCCACTGGATGTCACTGCTGCTCCACTGCTTTCAGCTGGAGCATCCCGCTGGGGACATGCCTTCCCAAGAGAATGAATGCCCAAGCAGCAGACCTTGCACCAAGGTGTATCTGTGGGTCAAGGCAATCTCTTCTGTTGTGAATTCAGTTTCAAGTGGGCTGCAGTTTTGTCATAAAACTTGAACAGCTAGGAGTGAGGTAATCAACACGCTAGCAGCCTGATTCATTGAGGAAGCAAAATAAATATAACTTCTGTGCTGGGAAATAAGTGCAAGTGCATTGAGAAAAGCAGAAGTGGATAGAACATACACAGTGGGCAGTACAGAAATATGTTACGTCATGATGCTAACTGCTCCAGTTTTCTGTCTTCCAAGGCTGAGTTGCTTTACTCATTCTTCTAAGGCAGATCATTGATATACATAAATCTGTAATATACATCAGCAATATTGCTGAATAATTTGAACCCCCAAAGCCCACATCAGTTGTACCTCATCTTACAGTGACATTTTGCTCCAAAGGACAAAGCTTCCTGGATTAACACTCGTGTAAATTGGAAAACACTGTTGGTTAGCATAAATGAAAAGTGATTCTGACTAGTGGGTTAACTATCTTTGTTTAATAAACAAACAAAAACATCACACATACAAAAAACAAACAAACAAACAAAAAAGCAAAAAAAAAAAACCAACAAAAACAAAGAATTTGAATATATTCATAAAATGAGAAGTCAATATATTCTGGAAAGTGAAAAATGAATATGTTAAATTTTACCTCCCAAGCACTTTCAGTTCCAAGCATCTGTAGTAATGACACGTGAGCATGAAACAAGACACATTTTAGCCAAAGAGTTTTGTTTCTGTAGGAGTGAAATGTTAACGATGCACTTGAGAGCTCATCTTACACACATGCCTGGGAATCCCCTGGTTAAAAAATATGCTCAGTCAGATGTCACTGAGAAATATATGCAACGAGATCAGCTGGGCCACATTTTTAGTTTTGCTGGGATAAGAGATGATTTGTCTTGGGATCAGAGTTGAGGGTCAGATATCTGCCTACCTCATCCTCAAGTCCTGATGACCCTGTATGCAAGAAATATGGCTGTAGATATCCCAGCATGATTACAAAGCCATTACTCTCAATCTAGCTGGTACATCTCAAGAAAGGCATTTTTACTCCTTTGTTCTCTTCTGACTACAGAATACCAATATTCCTTAGCAGTATAAGGATTTTTAAATTGTCTTAGGCCAGTACGCAACTCAAATTTTTGTACAATTTCTTTTTGAAAAAGATGTGAAAGCAGCCAGGCTTGCTCCTTTAGTCAAGTCCAGTGCAGCATTCTCCACAGAAGTCACTGGGAACCACACAAACACCCTAGATGTGCTGATCAGATGCAAAGAAGTAAAATATCTAAATGAGCTTGAGATATTTCCCATTGTTAATGGTACTGGAATTAAAATCAAGTTTCAGTACATGCCACGTTAAGGTCTCATCAGAAACCATTCATTTCAGATAAGGAATCTGTACCATCAAAAATGCTTTGGTTTCCTAAGGAATGCACATTTTGGTTTTCCTTCTGGCTTTCCACTGGACAAGTCTGAAATTACCAGGGATAATTATAGAGTACTGAGGAGGAGCCTCATAGTTCAGTGGCTCATGGCACTACGCCCCTCGGTAGTGGCTGAGGTTTTGATGCAGATTATCAAACAATTCAACTCTTCGGGTGGAGTTTTAAACTCTTTCAATCTACTCTTTTCAGGCTTGGCCCTGTGACGTGTTATATTCCAAGGAATTCTTCAGAGCAAGCGTGGTCCTTTTGCATATAGAACTGATTTAAAGAATTGCCAAGACAGCCTCAGATATCAGCCTGGATACATTCAGCCACTGTATGGTAAGAGAGCTCAGCAAGAAGTCTCTATTTGATACAGGTACACCTTACAGACAGAATATCCCCTGTGCTGACTTCATGTCTGCCATGAACACACTGCTCTTAGAATGCGCTCCTGAAGATAACCTGCTCTGGCACAACTCTCTTTCTGCCAGCAGGGAATATAACGGTAACTGCAGGAAAACCCAAAGGCTGAAATCCACCCCTGGGTACTGAGGCATCACGTCCTGCACCTGGAGGGGTGGCTGGGTCACCGCCTTCATGCTCTGTCCAGAACATGCTAATGAAAAGCAGAAAAGATTTTCTTGCAGGAGGTGAGGCCAAAAAGAACAGTGGGAGGGAACAGCACTGAGCGGACTGCAAGCTGCCAAATCTGTGAATGAGTCCAGCTGTGGCCAGGGCTGCACCTGCTGAGCTGTGTGCATCCTTGGGAGACTTGCTGCCCTGTTGAGTTTCATTAGAGATATATTAGGAGTGGGGCAAATGATGTCAGTTATGGGCTTTCATTCCTGACTTGGGAGAGGGTCTGCCTGGCTGTGTGCTCTACAGTGCTCTGTAAGCCCAACACACATGAGTACAATAGCAGTCAAAGCAGCTAATTGAAATCAGGGGAAGGGTAGGGCCAGAAAATTTGGAGGTGGAGAAGTAGGGAGGGGGGCGACGAGGCACATCTGTTCCTAATTACACAACAGGTTGTCAGCTTTAGGAGCTCGCCCTCAGCAAGGGAACATTATATACCCACAGGCACAGATTAGTTTGTTATTGCCTGATGGTTAAGGTATCATTTTGCAAGCACAGTCTTATTTGTAGCACCAGATATTACGTATGGCTCAGGAATAACACATGGCTCCAGAAGACACTTGCTTCACCTTTATGTAGAACTCAGCTTTTCATTCTCCTAGGAAAACAAGGTCATTTTGTTTGATGTGGACAGAATGAACAACCCGAATCTCAGTTTGGACAGATATCTCCCCACTACTTGCAGGGTACCAGGCTCACCATAAGGTCTCAGTTCCCCGCTCTCCTAACGAGTTATCTCTTTGCAGTATATGGCAGCAAGCGTTCATCTTCACAGCACCTATGTAACTATAGTGCCCTAATTCTGTATTTCTCACCCAACCAAGTCTAGGCTATTCTTTGCACAAAAAATGATTTTGTTGTGATCAAGCATGTGTGCGTGATGTACTGCTTTGTCCTAACTGGAATAACATTCTTATGGTTGGGATGAAGTTTTTAATAACAAAACCAGCAATAGGAAATGCTAACCCACTCTTAAGTGGAAGGTCACAGTGGGTATTTGAATCATCTGTCTGCCCTTAAAGCTGGAATGAAAGAAGTTCAGGTCAACTGCTTTTAAAATTTCTAACCTGTATGGTGTGTAGCATGTTTCCCATCAACAATCAAGGCATAATGCAATTCATGCAAAGGTAATGACTTTATCTCTTGCTATTCCCTTTCATTTTTTTTCCTTTGATCCAAAACTATAAAGCCTGCCACTGCAGTTTGAGGGAGTCAGGCACATCACCTCCTTCCAAAAGAGATTCATCCCTTCTTCAGCTTGCTTTCCTTGGGATCCATCTCCTTTGGCACAACTCTCCACCTGTCATTTTCAAAGGGTGACTCCCTTGAGTCCTTCAGCCTCAGTGTGGCAGTAATGCCTCCTGCAACACAAATTTCCCTAGCGGGTGCTCTATCAACTGACCCCACTGTGGGTATGGCAGCAGAGACTTCTTCATGGCATGACTACTACCACCTAATAAGCAATTTTCTGAGTCTGGCCTGTATTATGTTTATTAAACAGGTTCATAACAAGTTCACACATCATTAGCACTATCCAGGAAATACTTTATGGTGATTTGGGCTCTGGACAAAAAATTAATACCGTGTAATACTTTTTTAATTATCTTTACAAGCCTGTTTTTTTTTACTAGCTGTTTTAATCACTACTCCGTGCAGTACAAGACAAAGACATCACTTATTTACCACATCCCCACATATAATAGGTGACCAGCTGCATTTCACTGATGGAAGGAAAAAAAGTGCATCGCTTATGGTAACAGTACAAGAAGATCAACAAACACAGTACCTTTGGAATTGGGAACTGACATTCCCCTGAGCAGTAATAGGCATCAAAGGATTTCGGGGAAATAATCCACTCGCTCCAGCCAATGTCAGCAAAATCCACCTTGAGATAGCGTCGGGCGCAATACCGTGGCTCGTTCCACTGCTTCCTCCTCGCCTTCTTCAAGGTCTGCTCATCAAATTGGAGAGTCTGGCTCTTCTGGTGGTGGTTCTTCCTCTGCTTTTTCTTACTCTTTGCCCTCTCGGCCAGTCGAGGCTGGAAAGTTTTGTACGGCTTTCTGTCTTCCCACCTCTTGTCCTCATTGTACTGGTACTCAGCTCCTGGAAGCTCATTGTTCTGCAATGGCAACAGGACGTTAGTGGAGCGTTTTCGCCGCCGCTTTCCAACGCTGCTCCTCATGTGATTTTCTGGCCTAGGGAAAACCCTTGCCAAAGGATTGTGGTGCCCTTGCAAACTGGAAACAACGCTCTCTGGCTCTGAAATGGCAGAGTCATTGGCATATATCAGAATGTAGGGCTCATAGTGAAATGGTGCCCTTCTCCACAGGTGACGGCTGGTTGAACCCATTTTGACACCAATCAGAAGTTCATTGCTCTGTTTTGCTCTGTGCAGGACCTCAGTGATATCTTTCCACTGCCAGGAAAGGACATCTCTGTAAGAGCTGGAGATGTTTATTAGGAAGTGGCCAAGACCCCGGGTCTGGTTCCCAACAGATGGAAAGGTCCACACCGAAAGATGTATTTGAATTTCAGGTTTCCTGTGCCCACGATGAGAACAGCCTCTAGACTGGGAACAGTTCCAGTCAGCGTCCAGCAGATCACCGATATAATAATGCAACGAAGCTGACAAGATATTTTCTGACTTGGTGAGTGAAGTCAAGTTAAAAACATACAGCTCCTGGCTTCCAGGGCTCCCTAGAAGAATAAATATTTAGATAAGAATACGGGCAATTCAAAATGTTATGGAAACCAAAAGGATCAAATGTATCGCTTTCTAGGTTATAAATTAAGTTTCTGAGAAACTTTCATGCAGTGCTGTGGGAACAGGTTTAGGTCACTAGTCAGAATCAGGACCAACATAGTAAACTGGTGATTTTAAAATCACATACTTACTATCTGGTTTCCTCATAACTCATATCTCAGTCTAGAAAAACTCATGTACATTTGCTACCACTCCTCTGATTCCAGGAAACAAACTAGGTCATAGGAACACAGCTTGATAATAGATGCACTATAGACTGTATCTGTAATCCAGAAACTTGAGTTTTACAGTAAGGTTTTGAGCTTTCTCTCTCTCTTTTTTCCTTCTTTAATTTTAAATACATTCTCCCCCAAAACATTCATTGAGTAATCATGGCTGCTCTGGCCTGCCAACAGGTTTGCCTGTCTTTGCCCAAGACAAATGGGATATCGATGGCACTGAACCACACCTTAGTCCAGATTCAGCTGATGCTAGAGAAAGGCTTCCACTGGCATTCAATTGTCTGTACACCTCCATCACACTGATGAGCCACAGGCCCCTTGTTAAAAGTAAGGAAGTGAATCTTGTCCTAGAGATATCTCAAAAGCTGATTTTTTGACATTTCTGTCTGGCTGAAGTATTTTGCTCAAGGTTGACGCTTCACTTTAAGTTCCAGATGTCCTGTCTATCTCAGAAAAACAACCTTCCTGAGACAGGATGTTTCTTTTCAAACATCCAAGATGGCCATAAATAAGAAACAGCAAGACCAGACATCCTTGAGATGAGGCACAAGTCCAAAAAGGTTACCAATCTGAAAGGACTAGGCATCATTATGCCCAAATATGGATAAAGTGAGGAGTGGGACACCTCCTCAATTACCACCAAAGACCATCAAATACCCCCATGCAAGCAAAGAAAGTTCAAATATGTTATGTGACCTTGTACTTATGTAATCTATGAATATGTAAGAGGTAGGTGTGACTGATGTGTTAGGCAGATACATAGTCAAAGCATTTTGGATTATAAATAGAAGCCAGGGTAAATGATTTGGCATGCTTCATTTTGGGTATTTCCCATCTCGTGCAGAATAAATCAGTGTCTCCTCTCTAAACACTTGTCTTTTTGAATGTGTTGCCACAGGCTTTAAAGTATACTTTCACATACGCCATTTGACCTCTGATTGCCAGACTGTTTATTGCAAATGTACCTAGCTGGTTTCTTTACACCCTTTGCTCTGCTCCTATGTGATCTGGGCACCATCTACAAGATGGGGACTTTGGGGCGTGCGGGTGCAGCTTCTAACCCGTGAGTTTATTAAACAGGGATTGAAATATATTCAACATTTGATATATCTACATGTACTCGTCGCGATGCAAACTGGGCAAGCAATAAAGAAAGTACAGCGTTCATGTACTTCAAAAGCTAAACCAAAAGACAAGCTGAAATCCTGTGTTACAAAGGATGCCTCCTCTCAAGGTTAACAATTTCTCTGTTAGCCTAAGATCAATTTAATGGCTCCTCAAGTGCTCAGTCACCTTTGCATACACAAATGAGTCTTTGTGACCCAGAGCCCTTCACAACAGAAAGGGCAGGGTCAGGCATGGAATAAGCTGACAACAACCTTGCACATGGAGAAGGAACGTGCCTTGCCTTCAAAGACATGAGGAAGAGAAACATCAGGCTAGAATCATTGTTTAATAGTATTTAAGGCTTGGATGTCAGCGGTGGAGAAACAATTCACCATTTGTGATGAACTAAAAACACACAAGCTTGTCTGACAGTCTTTTGGCTAGGTCAGACACTAAGTACAACAGAAGTTTCCCCCTAGAATAATCAAGACCAGGACTGCTACAATTACACAGGATAAATTCAGTCATTCTACCTAAGGCATTTCATCACTCTTCAAGACAACCAGTTAGGAAGTATTTACTAATGCAGCTGGAGATAGGCAGATAGCACTAGAGCAACCCCAATACCCAAAAGAAAGCCAAACCCAAGTGACCTTTTAGGGTGGCAAGGACAGGTACGGGTGGTGGCAAAATGCTAAAAAACCTATTTGCCTCTGTGCGGACAGAAATAAATCAAGGAAGGACAATGTTTCTTTGTGGTCAGGATGCTGCTGTATCAGTTAGGAGGGATGTGGTGGAATGTGAGGTTTCCACAGCTGTGAAATTAGAGAAGTCAACTTAACCACAGGTATCTTGCACAAACCCAGAGATGCACTCCTAACCTAAACTGATTTGCAGGAACATTTGGCTGACTGTGTTAATCCCCAGTAGGTTCTGAGAGAAAAGCTTGGAGGTGAGACATAACTTTTGTTTTAAAACATCCTGGTTGAACTGCAGTTACATCTGTCCTCAGAGTGGAAAACATACAGATCCAAATGTTCAGGTGCTATCAAGAGCTGTAAAACAATACATATTGATAGCTTTATGTTTTGAATGACATTCTGGGTAACATTCTGTGCTTTTCGATGCTGATGCTACAAGTGCTAATGCCATTCAGAGTCAAACACCAGATTCTCTCTCTGCCCTCCCATTTCAACCACCCAAGCAACCTCTTTTTTTTCTAATATTCTAAACAGTGTATTAAAAAAGGACGGATCAGCCTCGCTAGAAAGACAGAGCCCTCCTCCCCAGCGCATCACATGCATGGTTCAGGAAATTTGGGAATAAACAACAACAACAGCAACAAAATCAATGAAACATAGACTTGTCTTGGTGAAATGGGAAAAGAAAAAGCAAACTCATTTATGAAAGATACCGCTTTTGACACATACAGTCCAACATGACGGTTGAACATGTAAGGTTCTGGTAGCTAAGTTCTCAATATCTGAAAACTAGTACACCAAACTCATCCAACTTCTAGTGATTAGTTAAATCTTGGATTTTCCTTGATTTTAAAACCCATTTTTAATTCCTGAAGGCCCAAACTGGCTACTTACAACCTTTGTAATAAGTACATGCCTCACCTGATCTCTGCTTGGTTTGTAATCTCTAATATAATACGGTTAATATGTAATTTGGCAAAGCACTAAGTACGTCAGTCTTAGGAACCAGAACTTATGATGTCTCACGTATGCCTGTTAAAGAAGTTATGTCAAATGACAAGTTTTTATTTTAATTCTTTAATATGAATTCTATTTAACCAATGCTGCTGTTTCTAAAGTAGCATGCTGTGGTAGAACACAAAATAAGCTGCTTTTGTTTGGCAGGAAACTCTAGCTGGCCTGAAGCAGACACAGGAGGAATATATACTTTTGATTAAAAGTAAAATCCAAGAAGCCACTCTCAGTACTTAACTCCACATTAAAGCATACTTGCAGCAGATGGAGCTATTTTCTCACCAAACACCTTCTGAGCTCCCTAAGAGACTTCAGATAATTCATTCACAAAATCACCTACAAACAGATGATTGGCATCCAGCACAGATACTTGTGGCTTAGCTAGGTTCCAGCTCAGGAAAACTCAACTGTGTGACCTGGGCTTCTGTCACAGCTTAGGAACGCTGTGTCACGCACACCCTCTGTGTGAGTGATACCTTCTAGTTCTTACTTGAAGGGACTTTTGCTGTCCTAGCTTTGGTCTTTTATAGTACAAAAGCCTTCTCAGCCACCAAGTCCATAAAGAAAAGATATGAGAGGAAACCAGCAAAGGAAAAACATACTGAAGGAAAAACTTCCATGCAAGGAATACACTTCTAGCTGCCACACAGAATCACAGAATCATTTGAGTTGGAAGGGATCACTAAAGGTTATCTAGTCCAACTCCCCTGCAATGAACAGATACTCCGAAGCCAGATTTTAATGGCATTCCCCGCTCCCAGTAAAGGTACAACCATAGGAGGAGACCTGAACACCAGGCTCTGCAGGACAGAGCTTTTTTGGCTTGCCCTAGCTAAGAGAAAGCATCCGTGCACTTTTGACGTTGCTTATCTGTACCATGTTGAGCTTTGGAACAGCAACCATAAGCTGGGTAGTGAAGGTACTTCTAGGGAGAATGCTTTATTGCTTGTATTCATGTGGACGAGAGGTAATGGCATTATGTTGTGCCAGGGGAGACTCAGGAACAGGCTTCCTAGGGAGGTGGTGGAGTCACCATCCCTGGAGGTGTTCAAGAGCCATGGAAATGTGGCACTGAGGGATATGGTTTAGCAGGCATGGGTTTGTGGTTGGACTTGTTGATCTTAGAAGCCTTTTCCAACCCAAATGATTCTATGATTGAAAGGCACAGTTCACTGTGGCAAGGGAAGGGTGGAGGTACAGTCTATCCAGGCACAAAGCTGAAATGTCTCAACAAGTCACCCACGTGGTTGTCACTGAGGCACAAAGTTGGAATGTACTGTCACTCACCAGTTGGGGTCTCAGGGCTGCCAATACATTTCCTGATGGCTTAGGCCAGCAAGTGGCCCAGTTCCAGCACTACAACTGAAGTTTGTACCCACTCAACCTTCACAGCATGGTCCGTGCTTCCTCACTTCCTGCAATAACCCACAGCTGTTTGTATTGCCTGTTCGTAGCATTAAAAAGGCATTTCAAGAAAAAGCAATATGTCTGTGGAGACTGACATCACCAGCAGGAACATATTTATGTTACAAGGGGCATTTCCAGGCATCAATAAGCTGGAACAACTCCACCAACATGTGGTGTGTTTACCTTTATGGAGGATGCACTGACGTTTTTACGGACTGCCAAATCTATCCCATGGGTGAAAAAGGATGCAATAATGAGGGCTGTTCAGTTATACAGTCATCATTAGCCATCATTTAAATGAGATATTAAAGAGGTGCCCTTGTGCCAGTGCACGGTTAAGAACATATCAGTGTTTCTGAGTTCACTGAGAGCTGAAAACGGGATCAAGTTTCAGAATAGGAACACAGATTTGGAAGCCAGATTTCTACTTTCCTTCCACCTTTGCTGTTACTTGATTGCACCTTCCCCCATTACTGATTTGAGTATTCTGCAAAGCAAAAATACAGGATCCTGCTCAGGTTCCTGTGTGTGCGTGGGCATTTTGTACCGCAACAAAGGAAAGAAAAGCATTTTAAGGAGGAGGAGAGCATAGTTCTTAAACCACAGGAATTGGCCCAGGGGCAGGTGTAATGCCTAAAATTGCTTGAAATTCAGTCAATAAAAAAGAGTTTAAAGTAATTTCTGTCTGTATAGCTTTACTATAACATCATTAGAGAGACCCTCCAATTAAAGTCATAGCTTTTTAAATGACTCATTTGCAAGACATGTTCCTCTAGCGATGCTATGATTAAAAGTACTTCCAAAAGCCAACTGCCAGCACTGTGCTCTCACCTTTTATCTTTCCACCCTCTGCTATTTATCCCAGGTCGTGTCTTTTCCCCACGTCCAGAGCCTCAGAGCTACTGGAGGTTGGCAACTTTCTATCAAGCTGAGGTCTGCTCTTTCAGAGGTTTTGCTATCTGGCAGGATAAAAGATTTGCATGCAGAAGTCGATGCAGAGGCTCGATGATAGAATTTGACTACATCATAGGCACCAAAGGTTATTTTTCCAAGTGACTCAAAGTGAACAATGACGTTCTGAAATAACTTAGCAGGAGTAACGACAAATTTCACTGAATACAAGATCACATGAGCAGTCATCAAAGTCAAAGGCCAAAAACCCCAGTCCCCAAAACCGAAACACTGGTAATCCAGTGAAATCTGGTGCACAAAAGATTGTGGGGCTACATAGGATGCTAACTCCAGAGGTGCCCATGTAGGGGTCAGAGTTCCTGCCTGTTCCCTCAGAAGATTGAACCACAGAAAGGAAAACTTGCATTTCACAGCTAAGATGCTTCTTATCATCAACCACTTCTTATCATCTTCCATTTGCTCTTTGGCTGTTCACTACAAGACTGCAGCTGTCCTAGAATCAGAATCATTAAGGTTGGAAAAGACCTCTAAAAGCATCTTGTCCAATCATCACCACCATGCCCACTAAGCCACGTCCCTCAGTGTCACATCTCCAGGTTTCTTGAAAACCTCCAAGGACAGTGACTCCACCACCTCCTTGGGCAGCCATAGGCAACTCTACTTCTTTAGACTAGAAACAGGGAGATAGTTCAATAAATCCTACCCCTTCCAGGTCTCATTGAACCACAGGTCATCTTATAGAGCCACAAAATTGCTCCTGGTGAGTGAACTGGGACATCTGGGAGAGGCTTCTCTCATGTAGCCATACAGCCAGAGGCCCATGGAGGAAGAGCATGGGACAGAAAGGTTTCATAGATGTATTTGAGAGCTGTGTTTTACTAAAAGAAGTTGTTTATCTCCTGAAAACATATGGTTAATCTACAAATGAAGCCATTAAAGACTTCCCTCGAGGTCTCTTGCAGGAGAAATTGGTGGGTTCTTAAGGGAGCACTACTCATTGAAGACAAAAAGCTGCCTTCAGAAGGGGTTAGGAACAGAGAAGATGTGTTGGTTTTACTCCTCCAACACATTACAACTGATTACCTTCACTGATTCATCCCCATTAAGGATGTGAGAAAGCCAGTAGAAAACAGACATTTGCAGCTGAGGGGCCTAGCAGTCACAGAATCATAAAGGTTGGAAAATACTTCTAAGATCATCTCATCCAACCACCAACCCATCACCACCACGCTCACCAAGTCAATGCATAGGATCTGCAAACAAACCACATCAGAAAGGAAATACTGTGTATGTGCTGCTGGCATGGCAGGGCTGGCTAGGCAGCTGGACACAAGGAAAACTGCTTCATTTTGTGCCTGCTACCCCAAAGAACCTTTAATATCAGTGTGGGTTTTTTTTTCTTTCTTTCTTTTTTAATGGAAATGCACCTGTATGCCATCAATATCATACAAATGAGCTGCTGTTGCCTACAGGGAAAGAGAGACAACAGCGAATTGGTTAGATATTTTGCATAAATACTTATAGAAGCATCAAAAACGTTATAACCACTTCCAATTTATTGCTTTGGCACTTGAACTGTGAAAGTATTGGAGGAGGAGGAAAGGGATTAGTGAAAAGTGTGTTTATAGGACTGCTGCCACCCAAAGTCAAGTGAGAGTATAAATACAATCAGAAAGACCACAGAGATGGGATTTCAACCAAAGACCTTCTAGGTTTAGAACAATAAATATCTTTAATCAGATATGATTAAACAGAGTGTTATTTTCTTCTTTGGATTATACCTTCCCCCCTCCTTCTTATTTATTTATTATATCTTACCCTTTTTCAGTGAGGGCAATGCTTATTTCAGAGCAGAGGAACATTTATTGGATCTATACAGCAAATAACTGTTCACTTCAGAAAGACAGGAGAGCTCCTTCCACACACAAGTTCGGTAGAAACAACAAATGGGGTGTCCCAGCTCTCCATCCAAGCAAGCTATGCAAGCCTCTCACCTCTCAAGCCTCTCCTGTGGACAGAAGTACTTGCAGTAACACACAATGGAGAGTGCTTGCAGCACAGAATCTTAACATGCCAAAGCCATTCAATTATTTGTGGTATTTGATCTCTGCACAGAGCTATCCTACAATAGACATTGCTGCCTTTGAAGAATCAGCAGTAATGACTCCCAAATAAACCTTAGTGAGGCCTGGCACTCAGCTCTCAGCTGGTTTTCTGGGAGAGAAAGGAATCAGTGCAGGCCAGCGAAACTCCTGGACAAAGCTGACTGTTACTGGTGGGTGCCTGTCTGAGTAAAAGCTTCTGGGTTTACTCACCACCATCGTGGAAAAAAAGGAGACTGCCACCCTGGGCTGCTCTGCACAGCAGGATGCAGTGGATATGGGAAACTCAGTATAGTCGGGGTCATGTTGGAGTTGTGGCATTCCCATGTAGCCCTGACAGAAGTCAGGCATACAGAAGAGTGGAGCAAGGGAGTTCAGCTGAAGCAGTGCTGCCTTCCCTTTCTGCAGGGCACAGTTCTTCTCAGATACTGCCATGCTAAATACGTAATCTACTCCTTATAAATACCCTTGTAAGAAAAGCAACTTCATGTTGTCACATATATACCTGCACAGAGCAGTCTGTAATCAGGACTGAGATCTAATAGCCGCTGCCAAAAATGATGAAACAGCGCTCACTGTGCACAAACCATCCTTCAACTCCACCCATTCCCCACTGCCCCCGAACAGGGGAGGTTTAGATTGGATATAAGGTTTTTTTTTACAGTGCAGGTGGAGAGGTGCTGGCACAGGTTGCCCAGAGGGGTTGTGGATGCCCCATCCCTGGAGACAGTCGAGGTCAGGCTGGAGGGGCTCTGAGCACCTGATGGAGCTGTGGGTGTCCTTGTTCCTTGCAGAGGAGTGGATGGTCTTCAAGGGTCCCTTCCAACTCAAATGATTCTATGATTCAATCGCCACCACTCACTGTAACCAACACCCCAATGTAACCACGAACAATCCACAGGATTACTAGGGCACGTTACTGCTCCATCACATGCAAACCAACCATGATTCCAACAGAAGCAACACATGCACAGCACAGATAAAAGGAGACTGCGGAAAGGATATATTAATTACTGCACTTCCCTCATATGGCACTCAGATATCACCCAGGAGAGAACCGCACAGATAAAGCAGTCATTACAACACGCCGCGCACCACATCCCCAAGCACACGAGCGTCGCCGCGGGACACGTTACTTTCCTCATCTCCGCGCTCCCCGAGCACGGGGCAGCAGCGCCCATTCCATCCCTCCGCTCCCGCAACCGCCGCTCACCTGCAGCCCTCGGGCGGAACCCTCGCACGGTGTTCCCGCGGCGGAGGTGCGGGGCGGGCGGCTCTCGGGGCGGCTCCGCCGGAGCAGCGCTGTACTGCGCGTAAAGGCGCAGCATGTGCTCCGACACCTTGTCTCCCGGCTGCAGCCCGTGGTCACCTGCTCTCGCCCGGCCGCCCCTCGCAGCCCTCCGCCGCAGCCCGGCCCAGCGTGCCCGCAGCACGTCCCCCGGAGCCAGGCACAGGCAGCCCAAGCACAGGCACAGCACCCAACGGGCCGGAGCTGCCATCGCGGACCCCGGCACCCGCGACGCGGTGTGCGGGGAGCTCAAGCCGCAGATTGCTCTTTTCGGGGAGGAAGAAAAGAAAGAAAAATGGAGAGAAGAAAAAAAAAAAAAAAAAAAAAGCAGCGGGGTGGTGGAAAGCACCGCCTCGCAGAGCGCCTGTCCTTCCCGGTGCCGGCAGCAGTGAGGGTGTTTATTTCCCGTGGCGAGAGGTGGAGGTGTTGCTCGCTCCTCGCCCCGACTGCTGCAGGCGCACCCGGTTGAGTTTTGGTGGGGTGTGAGTAGTGCGTGTGCAGCGTGAGCGCGGCTCCTGGGGCCGCTCCGCGGCCAATCGCACCGCCTCCTCGCTTCTGGGCTCCGGCTGCGAGCGGGAGGCAAAGCGAAGGGGAAACCACCACCCAGAGCGAAAAGCGTACAGGGACGGAGGTGGCTCTGGAAATGCAATCACGGCGCTGAGTGCAGCTGGGGAGTCAGCAGGGCGGGGGGGCGTTCCCCTTCCACCTCCACCCAGCGCCTTCCGAAGGCGGTTATGCTTGGAATGAAACAGAAACCTTCAGTCAAAGTGCACCCAACCATCTCCCCTCGAACATCTCAGCAGGTGGAAGGGGTGGTGGCCAGGTCTGGCAGATCGCCTCCTGCCCCCAGGTCCCCTTTCAGGCACCAGAACCCTTCTTCAGGATCAGGTAGGGAAATCCCGCACACCTTCTGCAGGACTCAGCTGGGAGGATTTGGCGTGCTGCCTTTCAGCACCAAAAGGACAGAGAACTCTCACCCTGCGCTAGCGGCTCAGCATCAGGCAGCCCCACAGGTGTGCAGCATTGTTCCTTCTAAAATATTCTCTGCAACACAGATTGTTTTATCTCCTGCATCCGGTGGGGGAAAGCAGAGCGGGTGGAAGAGAAGCATCTCTGCCTCGTCACAGTTTGTGAATATGGAGGTTCACACACAATCACAGAACCGTTAAGGAAAAGACCTCACCAAGTCCAACCACCAACCCATCCCCACCATGCCCACTGACTACATCCCTCAGTGCCACATCTCCACAGTTATTGAACATCTCCAGGGATGGTGACTGCACCACCTCCCTGGGCAGCCTGTGCCACTGCATCACCACTTTTTCTGAGATGAACTTTCTCCTCGTATCCAACCCGGATGTCCCTGGGATACGTGTGCTAATGGCTGAGCAGACGAGTTTGTATGCATCCATATTTGAACGCTTAAAATCAAGAAATGCTAGTGTTTCATTTTCAAAGAGTTTTAAGGCATCTGATTTGCGATATACATATAAAATGTTTGGACCTATCTGTACACTCACACACAATTTCAATAATAATGTCAACAGTAAGACTATACTTTTCATTTCATTTGTCTATACAAGAAACTTAAGCCAGAGCTCCATAAAAATTGTGCATTTGAGCATATTTCATTAAAACAGCAAGGTGTGGTTGGGTCCTTGGACACAAATGATAAAACCAATGCAGTTCTCTGCAGGAAAAAAACTAATTTAGACTGACAGCTAAGAAATTCAGTACAAATGGCAATCTCTGGCTTGTATCCATGGCCAAACTGTGAGTCTCAAGGAAAATCATTAGGCAACTGAAATAACTGAAAGTGAATATTTCAACTTTGGCTACTGGTGGAGAGGTGATTGGAAAAAACTACCACCACAAAGCCAAACCAAGCCTGCAGTGCCAAATAATTGGCCATAAGACCATGATGTGTTGCACAACCAACGCATTTTCTGAACAGTGACCTTGGGATTGGACCACTGAAAATCAAGACTTTCATCAGAAATACTCCAAGACAAGAGACAGCCAACTCATGCTCTACTCAAACAAAGGAGGACTTGATGATAACTAACTGAGGTGCAACATGGAAGCTCAAGCACCTCACGGCTGAGCTCACGTTGAGTTCCAAGCACTCCCTGCTTCATGGATTGTCCCCACAGTGGTGGGACATACAGTTCTGAAGCTCCTAAAGTGAAAAATAATGTTCTCAGCTCAAACTGGACATGTGATTTTAAATACCAGAGCGCTGTGTCTGCACAAACCAAACTGAACCAGTACATGTAAGCAGTTACTCCTCATTAGTAAATAATGTCTGGCAAACCCTCAGACTTCACCTATGAGATAACACTGCTATGCACCTCTCCGCTATTTCATTTCAGCATGCAAGTGCTGTGAATCACTTTTATTCATTTTCATTTTCACTGCCAACATCACCAAGTGCCATGGAAACCACCCCTTCCTCAGACAGATGCACTGTTTCCAACCAGGAGGCATGCTGTGCTTTTTAGCTTTGGTAAAATCATCTTCAAGATCAAATTCAGGGGGCTATTGAGATGATGATCATATTCCAGATGCTTTTACAACCCTTTAAAAATGTGTTTGCGTGCAGTATTTACGGGACGGGAGGAGAAGTGGAAAGAAGTAATTCATGAGGGCATGAGGTCAGTGATGTAAGAGGAAGAGGATGTGCTATGACCAATGTACAGGCTGCCTGTTCTCACCCAGCACAGCTCTAAGGGCTCAAGTGATAGAACTGCAACCAGCACCACCAGCCATGGGTGTGACACTGCTGACACACCAATCTCAGCAGGAAAGAGGGGCAAAAGGACTCAGCAGCAGTTAAAATAGACCAAGTGCATGAAGACTGAGACGCAACTTGCAACTTAATCTTTCTTGAAATTCTCCATTGATGAGTGATAGCTCAATGGCTTTTTACCTCTGTACTTCTCTGGGTGGGGATACTGTTGTGCTTGACTTTGCATCTCTCAGTTATGCACCACTCCCAACTTACAGCAAGGTAGCCCTGGGCCAGTGTTAGCTTCTAAGGTCAGTATAAGCAGACTCCAAGCTTGTAAATCCACCGTGCTGCCTCATGTATGCTAAAATGACCCTATAATTCTACTAATAATAAATATCAGTCTGACCATCCAGTACTTTGGCAATGTAACATGCAAAACCAGGGATTATCCTGAATAGAAAGAGCTCTCTCTTTTGAGGATGATTTAATCTTCATGACCTTCCTTGCCTGTGAGTTTCCTGCTGTGACTGAGCAGCAAGAGATCAGATAACTCCTGCTGCCCTGGTCATACTGTTGGTCTGACTGCTGCAGAACTGGGAACTGTCCCGCTGTTACCAAGACAATGCTCCTATTTCTCATAGCATGATGCACTGGACACATAAGCACTAACAGTTAAGAATGGTGCATACTTTGGAGATTAAGACATCTGACTACAGGTGTTCACTCTAGCAGGGTGTCTGTGACCCAAACTCTAATCATGAAGGGAAAGGAATATGAAGAGCTACCTCAGCTCACCCAACAGTAGATGTTGGCCGGCCAGCCAGTTTGTGTCCATGCCAACGCAAAGACACTCTTAGAGTTGTTCCGCTGTGATGTTCAATTTTAAAGGTTGGAGCAATATTCCTGAGCTAGACCATAAACCCCCCAAAACGACCCTTCATATTCAGGGGCAGCCATGTAAATCTTCAGAAAAGAGTGTCTCCAGGTTAGTGCCCACTTTTGAAAAATATAGATCTTGGCATACAAATAGCAGTTTCTACATTTGAAGACAGCATTTGAAGTTGCTGATTGAGGGGAGAAAATCTTTCATTAATTGACGAATATTCACCGCTGCTGGTTTGCACACTTACTGGCCTTTGATGAGTTGGCAGAAGCAACAATTCTGTCCTGTCAGCCATGGTTTGTTTTCTTTCTATCAATGTTTATTGCTAAGATATGGATGTATTAAAATATTGAGAAGTAGGCAAAGTGAGAAAATGGTTTCCTTTAAAATGAATATTTTTGTTTAAATAAATTGTGGTTGGTTAGTTTGGATTCTGGCTACCTCTCCATCTGAAACTCTCCATGGGCATCTTTTCAGTTCAGTTTCTTAAATAACATTTTACAAACAGCAGTGAGGGCTATGGAAAGAACCTGTGGTTTGGTTTTCAGTAGATATTTTGACACTGGCACTGCTTCCAGAATGGAAATGTAGTTCTGCACTTTTTCATACTATGCTTTGTGGCCTGAGATTTGCTCCAAGTGAAGCAGATGGATGATCTAGCCTGGTTGCACTGATTGGCCAAGTTTCATAGGACCGATGTACTTAACAATGCAATGAAGTCAGCATTTACCAATGCAGTGTATGTATCTCCTTCTCTGAAAACAAACAAACAAACAAACAAAAATTAATTGAGAGCAATTTCTTCTGCTTCCAGTTTAGCTCTTGGCTAAAAAAATAAACTCATTAAATGTGTATCTTCCAAAAAGCAAATGGAGATCTCCTTGAAAGAGACAGCTAGCTTTGTTTTGGAAAGAAGAGAGTAGTATGAAGGCCATGGTGCTGCTGTGACATTTTCACCATTTCTATAAAAAAAGACCAAAAGAAAAGGTCAGATCTGAATCTCTTCCCAGAAAAATGGGAAACCCTAGACTCAATTTCACCAGCCATGACCTCTGAGCAGATCACCACATACTAGAAACTGTCTAATAGCTGAGCTGTGCTCTTGTATAGAAAAGCAAGGAGACTGCTGGGCACAGCAGAAAAAAGGCTCCCCTGGTGCATCTTGCCTGACCTACCTAATTTCTTTTTGTGCCAAAATTGGACTTGATCAGGGGGTGAACTTTATTTTGACTTTAGCCAGTGTTTTGCTTGTTTCTTACTATATTAATGTATTCAAATTAGGACAGTCACAGCTAGGTGGGTAAAAAAACTGTTTGACTAATTGGGTTCAGAGGGTTGATGTGATAGGACATGTAGCTGAAGGCCAATGATAGCTGGAGCACCACAGAAGTCCTTACTCTGCTCTTAGCTTTTCAGATGCCAGCAGGACTGATCCCAGTTATGGCCAGATGGAAACTCAGAGAAATGAAACACCTACATTTGTCTCTGAATCTCAGTCCATCCAGCCAATGGGCACCCTGATTAGCTCTCCACATTTCCTATCGGTAAAGACAAAAGTGGTCATCTGGAAGGGTTAAGGGTTGGGCTTCAATGTTAATGCAAAAGCAGTAGAAATGATTAGTGTGAACAAGATATGGCCTTAGCTTTGTGAAGAAATACTCGATGTATTTTGCATTGTTAATGGAGATGACTAAATGTAGTGCTAATTTCTTATTTTTCTCCCTTCCCCCTTTTTCTGTCTTGGTTTGCCAAATGTAGCGGCTCAATGGAATAATCATCAAAGCAAGAGAGTGGAATGAAAGCGTACCTGCCTTCCAGTGTTTATAAAAACAAGGCAAACATTTCAGTATGATATACTGACAGGCTCCAAATCTCAAAACACTGTCCAGCTTCCTAAATCACTCCTTCTGGAATATCCAAATAAACTCATCTGCCTTTCTGCACAGAGCACAAATCATTTTGCTACAAACGTACAAACCAGTTCTTAGTCTGGAGGGCTGATCTCTACACAGTACAGCTGCAGGGGCATGAAAAGCTACAAAATGAGCAGACAGGCCACATGGGACAAGTTCTACATGCACACCAGTGTGATGATGGAGTGACTCCATCTATTCAGAAGAACCACTCTGGGCTTCCATCTGTGGGCTGAGATAGGCATTTGAACTACTACAGACAATATAGTGCTTGTTCTTCCTTCATTGCTCCCCATTCAGAAGAAAGGGCAGCTTCACTGTAAGAAACCTGGCCTCTTTATTCCTTAGCCCCAGGCACCTTTCAGGCCTCAATCTTAATTAACTTTATTAAAATGATGAGCAACTTTTGTGCCATTGTCAGGGCCAGCCTCACCACCTCCCTCTCAGCAGCCCTTCCAAAAGTGCTATTTAAAACCTCCACCAAAACCTTCCAGGCTTCCACTTCTGCAGAGCTGACCATGTAGCTCACATACCTGGGAACTGCGCTGTGATTTGTTCCCTCCGTGAAGCATTCGGAAATCCCGCGGAAGAGGAAACCACAAAGACTCCTTCTGTGGGAAATGAAATAATTACGGATTTGCATAACAAAGCGATACGAGCAAAATCTGCGCAGCACATGAAAGCCAATCCCCCCCTACATCCCCTCCCTACACACGTTCCCATGTA
>PPHD01001792.1:6425-40143 GCA_002909625.1 Bambusicola thoracicus
TGAGCACAGTGAGGTGGTGAGTTGTGCATTTCAGCAGTGACAACAGTGACAGTGGGTCACCTTCACTGGTGCAGATTTTTACAAGCATGGCATGCAGGCTCCTTTTCATCACTGACAAAAATACATAGCTAATGAAGGTGACTGTGTGGAAGTATAGTGATTTGTAGCTCAGAATTTGCTNCAGTGACAGTGGGTCACCTTCACTGGTGCAGATTTTTACAAGCATGGCATGCAGGCTCCTTTTCATCACTGACAAAAATACATAGCTAATGAAGGTGACTGTGTGGAAGTATAGTGATTTGTAGCTCAGAATTTGCTCTATCAGTGTTCTTGTGTTCATTGTATCTGTTTTCAATTTTATGGAAACAAATAGGAGGTATTCATTTTGAAGCAGCATACATTTATGTGGCCGATGGAAATTCGTCTTCACTCACTGCAGCCCAGGCAAGCCAGAAGGTTGGACACCCACACATTGAACAACTGAGCTTCTAGACTGCCTTCCCCAGAGAGGAAAAGGCTAGTCTGGCACAAGTATCTATGCTGGGAAGTTACCTCGAGCAACAGTAATTACACAAATCTATGGATGGGACTTGTGCCTCAGACTCCAAGCTCTCTCATTATTCTCTATCTAACATTTCTCAGTGTTTTAGATTTTCTGAGCATCATACCTAGGTGTTTAATTAGCATTAGACGTTACTGGGTTGTGATTTACTCTGCACTGCTGAGTCAGTGATTCCAGCACAAAACACACACCTTGCTGAGATTCTACCTCTATGCTACTCACCCAGTTCATAGGATTAAACTGGCCAAAGGGAGGGGCCTGGATTCAAATGCCCAGATGCCAGAGCTTTTACCAATAACACTCTTTTTAGGCCAGAATCGTGTACCAAGCAGCAGCAGCTGAGCTATGCACTGACTATGAAATCTGTCATAGCAAGAGATTTCACCAAATACGTTTTTCTGTCAGAGGAAAGAGAAATTGGAAGAAAGTGGCATTGTGCTGCTAGAAGCATATGAAGAATATAATAAAATACCATTTGTTGAGGGTGCAGGTAGATGAAAAATATTCCCATTGACAGAATGAGTTCTGTGGGCATATTTTACTTTTTGCCAGGCCTCTCAATCTGTTTGATCAACAAAGAATATGTTCTATACTCAACATCTTAAAATCCATTCATTGGTGTTTTCCATAGACATCACACAAGTCACTCTGCTGTGTCTAATCCATCCACAAAATGCATTTTGTCAAATTCTTCAATCCTCTTCCTTGTATGAAACATATTCCATCAAACCAAGCCATCTGCTCGTATGACAGTATGAATTCTGCCTAATGTGATAAGTGGTGTACGAAGAGAGGCATTTAATCTAACATGTATGTTTGACAAAAGGGAACATTCCTTATTTGGTAAGACACATCTTTTGTTCTGTATGAATTTTAAAATACTGCAGCAGTGTAAATCGAAGGATGAATTCTACATAGATTGTAAACAGAACTACTATTTACAAAATATTTCTAAAATCTTTAATCTTTAGAAAATTCGGAACAGAAGAGTGATATTAACTACATTCATCCTTTGTAAATTCTATTAATTTCAGTGAAACTACCAAATAATTGGTTGGGTTTATACTCTGAACCAATGTAACTGGCTTTAGTTTTACTGGCTAAATGTTACAGAGGATGGTGTGTAGAGGCATTTACTGCACTACTGTGGTAGTATGCCAGGAATTCCCTAAAACATGTTTCCTGCATTCAGCTTGGCCATTATTGATAATGGAAATGAAATGGAAAGGAGATGAAATATTATCTGGAAGACACACATTAACACTCTGATACGTGGTCCAGCAGTCTGTTTTTGAGCTATGCTAGGGTTATTTCATGGGTTGCAATGAACACTGAAACTGTAACTTACAAGTCATTTGCACTCTCCTTATGCCATATGAATCACTCATACCAGAGATTTCCTATGTGAAAAGTCTGGACAGTAGATATATGTGTCTGTACATCTTGGTTTAAAAGTTTCATCAGGATGATCTCAAATTGGCTGCATTAATTCACCACGACCTTCTCAAGTTATCTCAAAGAAGAGTAGATAAAAAAATTATCCTAGCAATAACTGCCTTAATTCACGGTATACATCACTTTATACAATACCATGATTATTTTTAAGAACTGTTATAATTTGGCATGAACATTTTTTTTATAAATTTTCTGTGAAACAGCTGCTTATACTTGCCAAAAAGTATGAAAAGTAACTGAAATCCCTCATAGAACCAAACAGATGGAAGGATTATAACCTTTACCAGAACAGAGGTCCCTATGTGGGCTGGGGGAAACTCACTAAAAGCATCATTTGGTGATAAAAACACCTCAGGAAGAAAAATAAATAAATAAATAAAGGAGAAACAACTGCAGTGTTGAGAGAGAAGTAGCAGAAAATCAATTCTGATTGGGTACTGAAAAATGACCTTGAGAAAAACTGTGAGGGAATTTGTGAACTGAGCAATATCTGAAAAGGAGGTGGAAACTCTTCTGCTAGAAAAAGAAAAAAGAAACTCTCCTGTTGAAAAGCTCCTATAAAGGTTTTCCAGAGTCTTGATAAACAAACAAGAATGAAGTTGTACCTCCCCTTACTCAATCATGTGGCCGCATGTTTATATATTTACAATCTACAGATATATACTTGCATGGCAAGTATGTCATATTATAAAAAAATTCAATATTTAAGAACAAGATCAATGAAATTAAGTAAATTCTTGAGTAGATTTTATGATAGAAAAGCAATGAAATGTCAGGTGAGACACATACATGCTTCAAGCAAAATGAGAGAAGTGGAGTGGTTCTCATGAGTTGACATGAGAAGAACGATTCTCATGTGCTGACACCAGCATCCAGAAGAACAGGAGAATATGAGTAATGCTGTGATGGCAGTCACCTGCTTCAGAAGCCCCATTTGTCTGCAGGGCTTGGTTCTGACCGAGTTGCCCTGCATCCTATGGAGCCCCATTCACCTCTCTGCAGGATCAGAGATTTCAAGTGAATATGTTTCACACAGAAGTGCTAAAATAAAATGTTTAGTTCACCTATCTGATACTTAGCTTAAAAGAGGGTCAGAGAGCTTAATTTGGAAAGTACTTTGAAAACACTGGATGAAAGACATTCTCCCTGATGAGTATAGTGAATTACTTTCTCCTCTACTGTTTAATAAAAGCTAAGTTAAAAACCTCAGAAAGCAAATGGTTTTGAATTGCTGACAATTGCACAAAAATTACTGCTCAATCAATTATATTTGACATATTTCCAGCCTGTGGATTTTTGCATGCCAAATTCTCATCAACATAAACATTAAAAGGGATGCATCTACAAATTTACAGTATCACCTCTTCATCTTGAGGCTCTAAAATAATGGCAGGTTTCAGATTTCTTCATAGCAGAGAATACTTCATTTGGAATGATAACACCAAAAACAGACTGATTAAAGTCAAGTCTGAATGTGTAGAATCAGAAGCAGAATGCAAGATATATCTGCTTGCAATGCATATCTAACAAATACATATTGTGGCTCTGGAGAATTCTGACAGATCCTAGTTGTTAGCTATCTCTGTTCAATAAGAATTCCAATATATTCAAATTGATTTCTTCCTTCCTTTACAAACCGTGAAGTTCTTCATTATCCAGGTAAAGGATAAGAAAAAATAATAAGAAAAGCAAACAGTATTGGATATCAGCTAGCATAAAAATTTAACTTGTAATTTTTTTACAGCAGGAAGGTGTGATCTGTAAAAGGCTGACTCATACAAGACAAGACTGTTGTGTCTTCCTATTTTTACAGCTTCTTGAACACATGAAGAATTCTTTACAAGAACTGAAACTGACATCTGATAAACAAAAATGGTCAATTCTTGTTTGTTTTGACTGGAAAAAGTAGAAAGTTATATACTGTGTTTTAAGTTTCTAATGCTGTAGATCATGAAAAATAGAGACTTCTCTGATGACCTCCAATATAAATTTCCCAAAAAATTGACTTTAAAAAAAAAAAAAAAAAAAAAAAAGAGCTTTATAGAATCACATAGAAGGGACCCACAAGTATTGAGTCTAACTTCTGACTGCACACAGGACCACCCAAAATCCAAAGCCTATGTTTGAGAGCATTGTCCGAACGCTCCTTGTACTCTGGCAGCCCAGGTCCATGACCAACTGACCCGCTCAGTTATGAGAAGGGATCTCATAACTGTTTATAAACATCTAAAGTGTGGGAGTCAAGTCTGAGAGTGGACACTTTTCAGAGAGTAACCACAGAACAAGAGGCAAAAGGCAGAAACTGGAACACAGGAAGTTCCATTATGCAAGGAAGAACTTATTTACTGTCAGACTGATGGAGAACAGGCTGCCCAGAGAAGCTCTAGAGTCTTCTTCTCTGGGGGATATTCAAGAATTGTCTGGATGCCTACCTATGTGACCTGCTGTAGGGAATCTACTTCAGTAGAGGGGCTGGACTTGATACCCACAGGTCCTTTCCAACCCCTGCAGTTCTGTGATTCTGTGAATGAAGAGTTCGTGATTTAGGCTGTACGTATCTAGTATAGTCATACTATTATAATCGGTATAGACAACTTTCACAGACATTTATTTACAATGCAGTTCCTGCTAGCAGGTTTTTGAGTCGTACTTTTTTTCTTTTTTTTAATCTCATAAATACATAAACATTTATCACATATATCTCTGTTTACTTTAAGGTACTCCACAAGTGTATGCAATACATAGTATTGCTTCCAGTTTACATGCATACTTACGTACTTAAAACAGTATTTAGCTGGAAGAAGAGAACAATCAGAACAACATGCCCAGCCACTCTTCAGTGGGCCGTTGTTTAAGATGCTCAAAGTCAAAGATTTCTGATTTTGTGAAAGCAGAAGAACAGAAAGATTCCAAAAAACAAGTTCTGTATCTCAGATCTGACTGAATCTAGTGGGAGTAATGTAACCTGTGCTCTGATACGCTTTTGACTCTGGTCAAAGACACAGCTCCCACTGGCTTCAGGCAGTAAGATCTTCCTCTTTGCTGTCAGCAATACAATTTTGTCAAAGGAGGCACCTCAGCCATACCAAAGCAAGATTTATCCATGTGTGAAAGTGGCCTGATTCTGTCCAAAAAAAACACTGGTCTCTTTTTCTGTGCTTGTAATTTGTGAAACACAGAGCAAATAAGCACTGTGAAAGAGACCTAGATACATTTTCACTAAATTTAAGCAATGATATTATAAAAGCAGGATGTCCTCAACTTTGTTAACTATTCTAGCATGGTAGCTTTTCATGAAAATGTAGCAAAGAAACTTCTGAACCGTTACTGACACTTGTTTCTAACTGATTGCTTTTGACTTCAGAAGTTGAGCAAAGCAGAAAGAAAACTCTCATTACACCAAGGGGGATATTTTCAGTCCTTTTACTACATATTTATGATTCTTGCCCGCTAAGAAGTTCATTTTGCTTCACACAAAATTTTAGGAGTATGAAGCCAGTGTTCTCAAATGCCAAACATTCTCACCAGTAGAAACATCTCCGTGCTGACTAGAGCAAACTGGAAGTTAGAACATCAAATCTGGCTCTACTGTGATACTCAGTTTAATCACTTCCTTTCTGTTGCATTTGAGTTTATAAATTTCATTTGGTTTTTGGATTCTTGTCACTCACTCAATTGAAAAAGGTTCTCTCTTTCCTTCATCTCATTGTCACCTGTTCTGAAAAACTTTTAGTACATAAATATCAGAAAATAACTACTTCATCTTGAAGAGAAATGGGAGCATTATTCTGGAGGATTTTCATATCCTAAAGAAATATGAATCTTGTCTTCCTTTGCTCTCCTCTTAGAGTATCCCAGACAGAATGAACAATTTTATTACACGTTTTAAGGTAAGGTACAAGCTCTGCAGTATCAAAAATAGTTATTGCTATGTGGTTTAAAAATAAAGTGCCATGCATCTCTGGGCAACCTGTTCCAGTTCCTCATCCCCCCCACTGTAAGACTTTTTCTTTATATCCAACTGAAATCTACCCTCTTTAAGCTTGAAGCCATTTCCCTTGATCTGGCACCACAGACCCTGCTAAAGAGTCTGTCCCCCTCTTTCCTATAGCTCGCCTTTAGATATGAAAGCCTGCTATCAGGTCACCTCGGAGCCTTTTCTTCTCCAGATTAAGGAACCCCAGCTCTCTCAGTGTGTCCTCATAGGGGAGGTGTTTCATCCCTTTAATCATTTTCGTGGCCCTTCTCTAGATGTGCTTCAACAGGTCTACATCTCTTCTGCACTGAGAAGTCCACATCTGGACACAACATTCTAGGTGAGGCTTCAACAGCACAGAGTAGAGGAGCATGATCACCTCCCTCGACCTGCTCAACAACTTCACAACCTTTGATTTCTTATACAGAAGAGTACAATAGACAGCATTGGACAAAATACAGACACAGCAGAGGGCATGATCCTTTTCTATAGGTATTTTGAGGCATGATAAAGTAGGATGTTAATGTTGATCATAGAATCATAGAACCATCAAGTTTGGAAAAGACCTATAAGATCACCCAGTCTAACAGTCGACCTACTACCAATATTTCCCCACTAAACCACGTCCCTTAGTACAAAACCTAAATATTTCTTGAACAGCTCCAGGGATGGTGACTCAACCATCTCCCTGGGTAGCCCATTCTAGTGCCTAACCACCCTTTCAGAGGAGAATTTTTCCTAATATCCAATGTGAACCTTCCCTGATGCAACTTGAGACCATTTCTATTTATGCAGGAGAAGAGGCTAACACTCTCCTTGCTGCAGCCTCCTTTCAGGTAGTTGTAGAGAGTGATCTGGTCTCCCTTGAGCCTTATCTTCTCCAGACTGAACAATTCCAGTTCCCTCAGCCATCCCCTATAAGACTAGATGAACTGTGAGATCAACAGGGACAGCAACTGCAGTGGCTGGGCACCCAACAAGTACTTTAGAGCATAACATGGATAAGAACAGCCTTTCATCTACCTGAGCCGTTTAGAGTTGCAATAGTGCTAGCTGATGAGTAAGCAGGTAAGTTGACTACCATCATACCTTTAGAAAGAAGACAAAAGTTCTATGAAGGATTGAAATATTCTTATAAAAGGGCTTCCTTTCTGAATGGCTTGTTTTTAATCTAGCAGATTCATCTTTTCAGAACTTTGCACTAAAAATAGTTTCTTTTAGGTAGTTATCTTCTCACTACAAACAAGAAGAACATAATACAAAATCATGAGTATTGTTGAGTCAAGGTGAGTCTATAAAAATGTGTTTCTTTCCTTTCTTAAAAAGACAGAAGTGTTCAACGTATCAAATGTTAATAACACTTATGAACTACCTGAAGAAGTGCAGAAAGTAAAAGTTAACTGTAAACTGACTACTTCAAGGCTGTAGAACCTCCACTGTGTAAAATACAAAGGGCAATTACAAAATCTTTCCGGAAAGAAAATAACGACAGTAACTCCCTGAGACTGAAGGGTAAGCACATAAAAGCCAATTATAGGAAGATAGTACAGAAAAAATAGTTAGTGCTGTGATACACAATTCTGCTAGGTTTTATTACTTAGTTTATCCACAAAAATATATATGTAAGTATGTAAATACTTTTTCTCCTTTGTAGATTTTTAATGCTTTTAGTAAAAATATGTACTGAAAGGCTCTCTGTGTCTAATTCAGTATTTTTAGAATACCAAAATAAAGAGCTTAGTGCACTGTTGCAAACTTGTTTTGAATATTTCAGGTTTGCTTCTTACTTTCTAGTAAGGTTATGGATGACACTTTCTCATCAGCTTACCCCAAAATTAAGGCTTTTAAAGTGTAATTCTTCATATGTACATACTATAAATTTTACAAATGTGAACAGTAGTGCATTATAAGTTATAACATATGTCACAGTAGTACTTAATTGACCTGCTGTTAAAACAACTTCGTACAATTCATGTTCAACACCAAAAACAATGATCCTCAAGAGCTTAGTATACGGAAAAGTTTGATACATGAAACCTCTTACTCCTGTTAAAAAGGCATGTTAACTCAGGTAAAAAGTTATGTACATTACATATATCAACTACTACCTATCTTTGTAGATTATACATACGTTGAATATGGTGCTATAACCCTGAACAAAAAAAATTAAAAAAAAAAAAAATGCAGCACTGTGTTGTAATCCGTCCCCTTTTCTTGCAATTTCCTCTATTCTGAGACTGCAAGATGAATCTGGGTCAAACCACACCACCATTATTGTCACTTTTTTCCAAGTGAGCAGGAGTGTGAAACTGAAAAGACTAACACCATGTTATTCAAAAACACTCCAGAAAGATCCTAAGATAAATTCACCACTGATGTAGCTGTGGACTATCATTTTAAGTTAACTGATTTTAAGATAACTGACACAAAGGAGAATATGCCAGACCCAGATTTGAAACAGATGTCTTGTCACTATGTAGTGACTCATCTGTGTTTGGTACCATAATGGTAACAATAAGTTACCCATAATATGTTACCTACAGCAATAATTTTTTTTTTTTTTAATTTTTTACCAGCCTACAGGAGACTTTCTTTAAGCTGTACAGGTGTGTTCAGATTTTGTTTCTGATTAAAGGAGAGTTAATGCATATGGAAAGTGATTACAGAGGAAATTAACTGGCAGATATGGTATGTAGTTAGCTCTGAAATATTTAAGCCAATAGTTAATCATTTCTACTGTGCAGGAGGGGAATGGGCTGAGGAAGATTCCCATGAAAGCATAAGCTTAACGCTTCATACCAATCTTGCAGAGATCTTACCTAGAGACTTCATTTGAATACAAGTTATGATTAAATGACTAGATTTTCTTAGAAACATCTCAGTATTTACTATGGAAATATTTTTTCAAAATATTCGGAACTGGTAGACAAAACTTCCTTCAAAAATAGACCGTGTTTACAGGACTGGGTAAGAACAAGCTTTAGGAATTGTAATTTAGCACAGATTGTCTTGTAAATCAAAGATGAAGTTAGGAATTCATATTACTGCTCGTCTTTGAATAGCTGTGCTCCTATTTTTATGTCATATTTAAAAAATTAATTTGTATATTTATTATCCATAAAATGATCATTGTTCTTAAACAACCAAGCATGCTTAGACAATGCAGAAATTGTGATAACAACTTTAGAGACAAGGAAAAAAACAAATAATTACAACTTACCACACAGAATATAAGTATTCAAGTATCATCTATCAAGATATGGAATTGGCATTCATGTAATTAGGAATAAGTTTTATCAAACATTATGAAAAAGAGAGTCAAATTTCCCATCTGGAGCTTTAAAGCTTATGTGTTATTACATGTGTACATAAAAGATGTCATAAGGGAAACAATCATGGAAAGTGGTGGGGAAAAAGTCCAGATACATATGGTTACAGTTCATATTTATTCTGGAGAAAATATCACAAGACAGCCCATCTGATATTAAGGAAACAGCATATTTGGAAGCTAGTGTATACTGTATTTGAAAAGATCATCCATCCTATCAGAAATAAAAATGTTCTGTGTAGGAAGTTTGGAGGTTGCATTCTGTGAGCTTCCTCTGCCACCCCACAGATCCACTCCCTTCCCTTTGCTGAAGTGCAAAGAAAGTGACAGGCACTTAAACTGCAGACAGACTGACTCAATGAGGGCTTCTACTGCTTAGCAAGGTAGAATTTTCTTTTTTGGATTTCCAGCCATCTGATCCATTTACAAGCCCTTTCACTGACATCTCTTTTGGTTTTGTACCATGATTGTTAGTTCAGGCTCTCCTGTTACCCTCGTGTCATCTCAGGGATGTACTTAATTTTTATCCAAAATACCTCATCACCAAGGAGGTGAAATCAGGGAACACAACTCCGTTAGCTCCTGTGCTTTGAGAGCAGAAAGGATGGTTTATTTCTGATTTACATTAACTCTCATAGTTTTCTGCTCCTGCAAACTGTTCATGTCTGAACCAAAGAAACTTCCCTTCTGTTTGTTTCCAAACTGGGACCTTGTCCTCTAAATCTTCCTTCACACTCTTATTCCAATTGATATAATTGATATGTTCGTAATGAAATGCAGAAAGCAATTACAAAATTTTGAAATGTACTGGAAGATTAATCTCTAGAGGTCATAGTTTTCTTTAGTAGGAAAAAAAAATAGGAAATATATATGTGAAGAAACTCACTATTTTTAGCCCATGCATATGCAATTGGTATTATAAGAGATTTGCTCCGTTACTCTTATTCTCTACATGCCTGAGCATAAAGAGATTGTCTTTATACA
This sequence comes from Bambusicola thoracicus, assembly GCA_002909625.1. Taxonomy (NCBI): domain Eukaryota; kingdom Metazoa; phylum Chordata; class Aves; order Galliformes; family Phasianidae; genus Bambusicola; species Bambusicola thoracicus. The sequence continues at coordinate 16,731 of PPHD01001792.1, forward strand.
CATCATAAGTAGAGTCTATATCTCCTGAAATAAAATAGATAATTCACAGACAAACCTACTGAATCTATTCCTACATTAAATACCTCATAAACTCAGAAGCACACAGAAAAAAAAAAAAAAAAAAAAAAAAAAACAGACAACAAATAAATAAACTCAGAAAAATACAATAAGCAAACTGAGATATTCTAGATGTTCACAATTTAGTCCTGGTCCAGAAGAACATACAGGATAATTTCAACAACCAAATGGAAAGTACAGTTAAAATCATTATATTGTTTGTTCTCATTCTTGTATTATCAACTCAAAAAGTATCATTTATTTATTTATTTATTTTGCAGCAGTTTTTGGAAGATACAATACCTAAAGAGCTTTATCAGAACTGTAAAGTATGTAATATAAGCAGTGTTACAAGAAAAATACTAGGTGCTCCGATCCCTTAACAAATTATAATAAGGGTCCATTTTGGAACTTCTCACTGGTATCTTGTGTATTTTAATCATGCCTTCCTTAATTCTGTGGTGAGTTAAAAGTCTTTAATACTCGTTCAATCACTTAAGTCAGCAAAAGGAGAAATCTGGTTTTGCCAAAAAAAAAAAAAAAAAAAAAAAAAAAAAGAAAGAAAGAAAAAGAAAAGGCTAAAACATACATCCATTCTCATAGAAAATTTCATAGGAAACTGGATATAAAAATAATTCACAAAAAATCTTAAAGTGGCTTAGTGTTGAAGAAAACCCATACATATTCTTTTGACACAACGGACAGCCAAAGATCATCTTGTATTATTAATCTAAGAAAGCTCTTGTGATCTGGTCCAAATATTTTTTCCCAGTGACAGAATGCATATTCATGGATTTGAGTTTTATGATCTTGAAAGGAAGAATAAGTATTAACCATTTCACATCATACATTATTCTTCTAAAATGATAGAGAGATTATATTTAGATTTTGATGACCCTGTTACAAGCACATCAGGAAAAAGCAAACCTTTTGTCTTAGGAGCAGAGGATTTTCACTAACAAGCATGAAACTTACATTCAGCTTCAATGTTATCGTAACATGATTCGCATTTTATTCATGTATATGGATATGTATGAAATAGTAATATAATCTCACTGCTTAAATGTGTAAGCAGTAGCTAGTTTAGATAAAAGAATTTTTCTCTATCAACACAAAACTGGTTTAATCAGTCCAAAAATTTATTGTTACTCTAAGTGTAGAAATGGCCAGTAGCTGACATCCTGATAGTTACACAAAAAGTTTAGGCTCTCTATACTGAACCTTCATACCTGCCTCTCAATTCACTGAAAATGCCATAACTGTGTTTGAGTTAAAGGACCATCAGACTGCCAAGAGCTTTGTTTGGTCAATGTCCAAACACTTGTACACCTTATCAGGAAGTATCAAGCACCATGCTGCACTTTGAAAGCACTTGCTGCAGGCCTATCGCTCCTCCCTGCCATCAGAGTGAGTCTTGCAAAAAGATTTGTTTCCCTTATAATAGTTTCTAACATTTACAGTCACATCTCTCTATCTTGTTTATTATGCTTATCAAGCTTGTTAGTCTTAGAAGCGTCTAAAAGCTATTCTCAAACAACTGAAGTTTGCTGATCGCTTTCAAGACATGAAACCATAGTTTTTATGGTTTGGGGTTTCTTTGGTTGTGAGGAAGAATTTAATGTTTTAAATCAATAATTTAGGACTATGTACAAACTAGATGCCTTATCCAAACCCTGCTTAATCTTTCTAAGGAGAGTCTGCTTTTTTTTTTTTTTTTTTTTTTTTTTTTAGGACAGAAATGTGCTCATTGAGTTCAAATTGGTAATTATGAAAGGAAAAATAGCTGGGTTTATTCAGCTCTAAAATCCTCTAAGGCAATGCTGACTGAAGGTTGAATAAACATTGGGTTTATGATGTTGGTAAACTCTCAGACAATCAAAAATTGGGGATGAAATTTTCCAAAAACTAATAAGATATTAACATGCAATAAAATTAAGCAAACACTTTTAAAAATCCTTCAAAATCAAATTAGAGTTTTGACTTAAGTTGTTAGCTCATTAAATATAGAAAATACAGAAATGACACAAATAAGTAGCTCTCTCTTGGGCAGTCAATAATTACTAAGTTTAAGAGGCAATGATTATCCCAAGATGTGATCGTACTTTGAGATAATGGTGTATCACTGCAAGATTCGAACATTCAGACTTCTCTGAAAACTGCTTATCCATGATGATGATGCAGCAGCTAGGGCACTGCTGCACAAATTATTGAGTTCAATCAGGCGAAATAAAGCACAGCCCTAAGTAATCATTTTCTACATAGCTGTGTGACACCAGCTGAGCCTAACTGTCTTTAGTTGCCACATTTAACATTAGCAGTTAAGCCATCTTAAAGAATTTAAGACATTCAGAAAATAAACTTTACCTGAACCTTCTGTTGCTCCCAGGAAAATGGGTATTGAATTTTAATGTTCTTATTCACAGACTGTCTAGATCCACCTAGTTTTATTTCACAGTTCTCTGGTCCGTATCAGACCTTTCTTGCAACTACTATTTACCGCAAAAATTGATAGTCTCAGAGCATCATACATGTACCTTAATCAAATTATTGATAAGCGAACAGAAATAATCAGTTTTCCACAATTTCAGAAGCCTAGAATAATCTTTCTGCTATGCCTCTTGCGTTTCTGTTACTAGTGAGAGCCTTTTATTGTTTTTCTTGCTGAGACATATGGCCAATACATCAGCATACAGACACCTTCCCAAAGTAATCAGTCTCCTTGCATCTTTCTGTGTTTAGACACATCAAGTATTCTTGTGTTTATCTTCAATTTTGAGCAAGTTGGAATTCAGCTTAAAACCATTCCTCACCTACATTTTAGCATCATCAATCTAGGGATATATAAAGTTTATTCAAACCTTAGAAAATTATTCCATTTTAATTAGCAGCACAACTGTGCACAACTTTGTCACCCAGAGGTACAAATTTGGGCACAAAATTACATGCCTTACTCATAGAACATAATTCAGGATTTTGATCAGCTTGACTCCTTTGACATGTTTTTGATAGATCAAGCTTCCATGACAACGTTAACTCCACAGCCTTTTAAAAATATTTGAGCATACAGGCTACATTTATCATTGACATGTTGACTGGCAGTAGATATTTTGATTCAATACTAAAATATCTGGGTTTTTAAAAAAATCGTTGGGCAATTTTAAGCATATGTTTACAGCTCAAGATTACCTACATTCAGTAAAGGGCTCTCTGTGTGGCAAGAACTAAAGAGAATTAACCCTGCAATCAACCATAAGGTGAAGGACCTGCAAGTTCTCAAGGTTCCAGCTGGTAACATGGGGCAGGGACAATGCAGAAAAAAATAAAAATTCAAGTCTTCAAATTCCAGAAAGCATTAGTAACAAATTAATGAGATCTGGATGACTAAAGCAGCAAAAAGTAGATGTTTTCCTATTATTGAAGACTTCTGTATTTTTTGCATTGTTTGACTGGAATCTCAGGGATGTAATATTACATGGTTAGAGGGGATCTCTCTCTTTAAAATAGAGCAAAGAGATGAATCAAGTGAATATGAAACCAGATGGTTTTTTGTTGTTGTGTTTTTGTTTGTTTGTTTGTTTAATTCTTTTACTCATCTACGTTTAAGAATCTTTGGTGTCCCAGTAACATTTAGAAAGATATTTGAATCGCTGGTAACTTAAGCAGTGTTTCCTTTTTTCTCTGTGAGAAGGAGTTGTACAGTTTCAGTGCATCAGTGCTATTAACATTCTATTTGTTGCTTACGTTTCAGCACAAACGTGTTATGGAACCTATGAGAACACAGAGTTCAGGAAATATCTGTATGAAAAGTGTACTTATATGTGTCCATGCATAAAGTAATTAGGAACAGAGTTTGATCTGGACTTCACTGAGGTTATAGTGAGTCTTCCACTGACATTAATGTACTTTGGCAGAAGTCCATAATAACTGTTATAGTACATTAACAGATCAGCTTTCAGTGCAAAGGATCTCCAAGCGTATTGCATACCTACAAGAGTAGGTACCCTTCAGAGATGCTCTAAAAGTGAATGACGCTTTACAGAAACCATAGAAAATGGACCACCTACTTGAAATGTGGTCTGATAAAGATCCCAGCATAACAATGTTCCTTGGGATTATTCTCCCCTTGCAGGTAGAATGATTGAGAGCAAAACCTCAGTGCAAACTATAGTCAGTATTACAAGGTTCTTGCCTTCCCACTTGCACGTGGCCTGTTTTATTAGAAGACAGTGGAAAATAAATTTCATCATGAAATGTTCAAAAAGATATAAGAAGTGAATTTACTGGTGAATCCTACAGACAGAAATTAGGTAAGGGCTTGAAAGAAATGTGAAAAGATTTAGAAACTAATGAATTCTCACAGGCATTTCCCACTCTCCCTCTGAGGATGTCTGTAGCTGGCACTGTTGCCCACGTACTGAATCATGATTGCTGCATTTCCCTGAGCTCCGGCTGGTGTTATCATTTAAATACTGATATATCTAAGAAGACTACACCATATGGTGGCATTGCTGCACTGAGTTCTGTTAAATACAGAAGTGACGTGAATTGCACCATATAAAAACATATTTTTAGTATTCAGAATGACAACACAAGCCAGATTTCTTCAAAGTTCTTCGTTTTCATTAGGATATCTAAACAGGGGACAGATTTTCAAGCTTTCAACATGCAGCTGCTTATATTGGGACTCTAATTGTTATATTTTTCAGAAGTTTTCGGTCAAAATGACTACGATTATGTTAATCTGTAATAAAAACAAGTGTTGAGATGATACTGTATCCCCATGTATGGGAAATTTTTATTTCACATGAATCTATCAATCCTTAAGAGTTAGATGGGCTTACTCTTTCTTTCTTCATGTTCATATACACAACTCCATGGGCTTTCTGATGTTTCTCCTGAACACACCGATCTAAGAAGACAATTGATTCCATATTCAGAAAGTCTCCTGAGGGAGCACAAAGACCAACATGGTCCTAGCATGAATTAAATTACAAATGCCTGATCCTAGCTCTGGTTAATTCTTCATTTAGCTAAGCACACATTCCTCAGACAAACAATATTCTGTTTGTCTATACATGTGGTTACTACACGTGATTATAGACAAACATGAGAAAAAGGATATGCATTAAATAAGATATTTTCCTAGTTAGTGCTTAGGAATTTCTGATTTTACATGCAAATTTGTATGCACGCTTATCCTTCCCTACATTATAAGGTTATGGGAAGGTGGCCAGTACAGGTATAATAACAATCAGGGTAAACTTCTGATCTTTGGCTATTATTTCAGAATATATCTATATTTTTCCAATCCGTCTGACGATATTGGTAAACTCTTACACTACCCATTAAATTTGGTCATAGTATAGCTTGTGCCCCTATAACATGTTATTACTGGCATCTGCAGAAGAGTTTGTGCTGAAATGACTGTCCTTTTCTCAGCCCACAAGTTCATGCACTTCTATATTTTTTAATTTTCTCCCCAATCCCACTGAGAATGGGGAATGGGTGAACTGCTGCATGCTGCCTGCTGGGTTAAACCACAGTGTGTGCCAATAGTAATGGCTCTTTTGTTTCCTCCCTTGGCAAATACTACTGTTAGTTAACAATAACCAGCTTGCACACACAAGGTTCATGACCCCATAAAGGCATGCATTTCTTTAAACACAATTTCTTTTGCAATTGCCATTCAAGCATTTATGCTGGGAGATTTCCAGGAAGGCAGCCTAGAATGAAAGTCATCTTTTGTGAAACTAATTGAAAAGTATCAAGACGTATTATATTTTATGTACATTATTCTAATTACAAGATAACCAATATATTTAAATATACTTATTTCCCTCCTTTCTTTGTGCATCTCCTCTCTCAAGACAACATAGCATTTCTAACAAATGAAATTCACTTTGAAAATGTGAATGAGAAAAGAGTAACACCTAGGAAACATCATAAAAGATGAAAGAGTCGATCAGTTATTTGTAATTATCAGAACTGTAAGAGTATTCAAAGCATGTGGGACAATTTTAAACAAATCCAAGTGCTGCTGCCTTCAACGGGACTTTTGAGGTTGCACATCTGTTAGTCCAGTTTATACAAGTGCCTTATAAGTACCAATGTTTGTAATCAACATCCAAAGAACGTTTTTACATTGAAGTCATTTGTTACTGCAACTTCTGTCTCACAGATGTGAAGACAAAAAAAAAAAAAAAAAAAAAAGTAATTCTTCTCCCACTTTTAGCTGTTCAACATTGGTACAACCCACTAATGTCCAAGCAGCAGAAGACAAAGAAATATCACATCTTATGTCTTTTTATCATTTGAATGAAAAATTACGCTTCTTAAAATCTCCCAGTTGCTACCAAAAGCAATTTTCATAATCACTGTTTTGTTTTATCTTTCTGAAACCATTGTTAAGAACGAGCACTTCTTATTTGGGGGTTAGTTTTTTATTTATCCTGAGAATTCTAGGTTTCACACAAATGATACTTTATCACCATAGACTAACAAAGTATCCTCCTGGAAAACATTCGTCACTTTTATCTGTACATTGTGTGTAATTAAAGGCAGAGAGGTTAGTAAATAATTGCCTAGGGCCATACCATGTGGGAGATTTCATGCAAGTATAAACATGCTTGAGGGAGGAAGTTGGTTTAAGAAATTATTCTGCGTTTTGCTGTGAATAGAGGAAAACATTAAAGTCACAACTGTCTCCCTCGGTTGTAAATCATGAGTTATTTCAATGCCGTCCCTATGAAAACAGTGAAATGAAAGGAAAATCACAATATTTCATTTGCTTATATATTCGAGAAAGGTGGCACTTGTACCTGTGCAGCTGAAGGTCACACCATCCAGCCTACTTCAAAACTTATTTCCTGCTATTTTCTCTCCCAGGTGATTCATGAGTTTCAAGAAAACTCCTCATAGAGGCAATATAAACATAGGAAGTGTGCATATGTGTGCATGTAAAGAAACCAAAAATGCAGCCCAGAGCTTAAAGGTTTGAATATTCAAATATGTGCAGGCTGTGAGTGAGTCTGTGCAGGTTTGCATTAGAGCAAGGAAAAAAGCATTAGCACATTTATCCTTTCAAACTGGCTAACTAAAAATGCAGGCTATGCGTCCTCAGTTCCTCCTGCAGTCCTGCAGGTCTATAGATGTGTTATTAGTAGAGCTAAACATATTTAAAAACACAAAGTTTCTCTCTGGCTGGCTGAGAGCAGGTACTCATGATAAATCTCTTGCTCTCTTAAGGTGTCACATAACAGCTCCCTTTTCTGCCTTATCCTAAAATATTTGTCATACTCTTTATAGCCCTCCTTCCTAGAACAATGAGAAGCCTCATTTACCTTAAAAAGGAAGTGTCTAATGCTACAGCACTGTAGAAAAGCAGTTTAAAGACCTAACCCAGCTGGATTAAAAAACTCCAATGATACATCTTAAGAATCAGCAAATTTGCTTTCAGTATAAATCTCCTGATCTTTTAAAATTACTCATTAGCTTTTACCTATTTTTTAAACTTTGCACAAAATGTACTTGAGCCTCCTAGTGGTGGGCCCTCTTGCATTTCTAGATCTCTGTATTGTTATTAATCCAACTGTAGATGCAATTCAGTGAAGAACTACTAAAACCTATCTACACTGATAAGCCAGGAAGGAGTGGCTCTCATAACATCATTACGCACAGAAACTAAAAGGAGACCTGCTTGCAGGAGGTGAGGACACTTAATGAGTAAAGGTACTCTTGCCACGCAGTCCATTTTACTAAGCTTATTGAGAATGTTGTGTTAAATAGCACAGATATTTGCAGGATGATGGAATAACAGTTAAGCATGACTACTGCACTCAAAATAGGTAGGAATGGAAGTTTCTTCCTTCCCTCTCATTCCATTCTACTGCTTTTCAGGTAAATTTCAGTACTCTTTGATTTTATTATGTGGAAATAATCTCTGTTCTTGGCTCAGGTTCTGTTAGTGAATATCTGAAGTGGTTATTGGAAAGAAAGGAAAGAAATCTTAAAAGATAATGAATATTTTTTGAAAGAATATATTCAGTTCAAAGTGGAAATTTACAAAATGAAGAACAGAAGAAAAGCAATACAGTCTCAGACTATTAGCTTACCTGCAGCTGTACTACATCTCTAACAGAGGCAACAATAGGTAACATTACGGGAGAGGGGTGGTGGTGATTAGCTGCACTCCCTCCCCTTTAGAGACTTCCAGCTTCCAAAACCTGTTCTGGTAATGTTAGAAAGTGACTCTGCCTATTGCTTTTAGAGTCTATCTCTAGACCTGATTTCCATGATTCTCCTTAGTTAATTTATAATCCTGCTGATTATTGTCTTCATAGCCTTCTATTGCAAGAAATTCCAAAACTGCTCTACCTACTGTGTAAAAAGGTGCTTCCTACTGTTTAAGCTTCCCTTCTACTGGTGTCAGGGACTGCTCACTTATTTTAGTACAATTGGGTTTGGTGAATAACAGTTTCACATATACATCATTCATCACCTTGTAGATTTGGCAAATATTGCTCCTACTCTCAATTTCTTCCCTTTAAACTGAATAGTCCCAGAATCCTTCACTTCCCTCGCTAAGGTATCTGCTTTGTCTCCTTTCTGTTTTAACTGCCCTTCTTTATACTTTCCTTAATTCCAGTGACTCTTTGGAGATACAGAAACTGCACACAGTACTTAGACTGTGAATACATCAATGTTTTATACAGTAGCAAAATGAAGTTTTATTTTGTTCTTACTTCTTCTCCTGATGATGCCATTCCTTGTTGAACAGATAATCGCAGGCAGCTGTCAATGCTGAAATTTTTCATGTGAGTTTTACCTTTCATTTCTCAGCTCAGCTCAGCATTATGTAAACATGATTTAGATTTTTTTTTTCTCCCTGTTATCCACTCTGAGTTTAGCTACAGTTTTATCTTCCTGCTTATTTACTGGGGTCCTTTTGATGATCCTCACCAACAGCATAGCATTTGACTACCCAAAATAGCTTAATATCAGCTGTGAAATTGGAGATTTCATAGTTCATTCCCTTTCTGGGTTACTGATGAATGTCTTGAAAAAACAAACAAACAAAACTGGCCCCAGTACTGATTCATTAGTGACTCCTCTACCTTCTGACCTCTTAAAAAGTGAGCTTTAAGCCCTACCAGTTGCTTTCTACCCTATAACCACATTTCAATCTACAAAATATTTTTGTATTTAATACTAAACAAACTACTTTTTCTGAGAGTCTTTGGTTGAAAACTCCATCGGATGCTTTTATAAAACCCAAATGTACTAGGATTTGGATAAATGGAATCAAAAAATGTTCATTGATGCACCTACTAAACCAGAATGATGACAATCCTACTAGGCCAGTAAGACAGAGCTTACCATACAATAGCCTTCCTAACAAAGACTCTTTATTCATTAATTCAGTGACCTTTTATTTATCACAGACTCTATGGCCTTGAAGATGGAGAAAGGATAGTAGTTCCGAGGTTGTGTCCATCCAGACTCCTCTTTGAGGGTGGGATTGCTGAACAACCACATCTCTGGTGCAGTTAGCTGCACATCTTTATGTTACCCTTCAAATACTTTTTTATTCCTCCTTTGTTGTTGTTGTTTATTTTTTCTACTTGCCATGTATTACAGGCTTTGCTTTCTCCTCCTTTGTGTAGGCCTTACTTTTTTTAACTACTCTTCTTTTCCCTAAGATAATATCCTTTTCCATTTCTTATCATTTTCAGTGATAGCTTTTCCCTTGAGTTTTGAGGAAATTTCATTTGATGGCTTCATTTTCACCTGGAATTGCAGTATGCAGTTTGACTGGGCTTGTAATACATACTCCAGGCTCTTGTTTGCTGAACTATACCTCACAAGATTTTTTTGTTTGCCCAGTTGATTTTTTTTTTTTCCTTACTATTTGTCTCTTTCTTATGCAGTGTTTTTTCTTGAAACTGAATATCTGTCTCTTGGATTTCTTTGCCTTTTTCCCTAATTATGCAAACATTTTACTTCAATTATGTTGGCTGTCACACCAGTAAATACTAAGCAAGTTCCTGTGCGCCACCATAGACTGAGTTTAGGATAATATCTAGTTTTGTTTGTTTGTTTATTTCTTGGGCTCTGAGACAAGCTGATGTAGGAATGAGCTGTTTATTACATTAGAAAGTTTTTCTTCCACATCTCGTTAAGATGAAGAACTGCACAGTATCAGATAGTTAGAATCTACTATCATTTTATCTGTCCTAAATTTGTAGTGTCTTCAATTTCACTTATTTTGTCCTGACTGAGAGAGAGGAGGTCTTGGCAATATAAACTTAATATAAACTGAAGTAGTAGATTTCACTTGCATAGACTCCTCAGTACTCAAATTTTCCAACAATACCATACTGTGTTCGACATTTTCATTATTGTTCCTGTACTGTGCTCCTCCCATACTCCTAATAATCTCTTTCTACTTCCTACAAAACTGATGTCTAAGCAGCTTAGTACAGTCATAGAGTGACCTCCAAGATCATCCAGTCCAACCATCCACCTACCACCAATATTTCCCCACTAAACCATGTCCTTAGTACAACATCTTAGTAACTGACTGTCCACCATTTTTCAGTCAGTTTCTGGGATGTCTTCTGTCAGATTTGCCACTGATGTCAACTATTCCAATTTTTGTGTCTTATTTTAGGCTTCTCCTATTGCTGTAGAAGCATTTATAATTTTTGGCGCTGTTCAGTATTGCACATGCTACTCAGTTGTTACTGTAAGCAATCTGACTTGCCTTCTCTGTTTACTGCAATTCTTATTTCCCTTCTGGTGTTTTTGGAGTTCTATTGTACATTAGCCACATCTTCTATTTGGATTGCATCAGACTGAACCAAATGTTCCTCAGTGTCTATCATCTTTCTGCTTCTAGATGATCCTAGTTTAGATAATCCTCTACAATCCTTTAAATCTTTAGTGCCAGCTCTATTTTGGTTAAGGTAAAGCTATTTTTCTAGGATACATCATTTCCCAAAGATTCGCCACTTCCTAACACAACCAAACCCCTTTTTCTACAACTACAACCACTCACAGATCCCATTCACCCTGCAACTGGCATTTTCCTCAGTAACATGAGTCTCTGGGTGGAAGCAGTGATGTCCCTGCAGGCTTCATTTATGAACCTCTCTAATTCTCTTAATTGTTCCTGCTCAGCGTCTCCTAGCTCAGGAACAGCCCTGATCTCTTGGGGCCAAGAAAGCTGTGCGTCACATCCACACGCAAACATGTCCCGTAGGATGACCATCAACCCCCAGTACTCTGTGCAAGAGGGAGTCCCCAGCCTAGCACTGAGCTTCTATTGCGCCTTGAACTTCTAACATGGCTTTTCTCTGAATCGATATACAGATTTTGCTTCTATTTTGCTTGGATAATTAAGAGTATATTCTTTTCTTAATCCCCTCATCAAGCTAATTAGCAAAAAAGTCAAAACTGGCCTGACTGCAACGTATCCCATGTCTTTCAGCAGCCAATCTGATGTGCAGTCAGCTTCTGAAAGGACTGTCATTGCTCTTTTCATTTCACCGGCATTTGCAGACATGAAATTTATGTAAAATGCCTCCACACCCTGATGTGAAACAATTTTTTCATTATACTTTACACGAATGTGTGCTATTACTCAACTCTTAAATTATTACTGAATTAAAAGTGTGTTAAAATACTTTTTTCTCTAATTTTTATTTTAATCTTCTTTCCTGCCTGAACTTATTTTCTATGTGGACTGACCAAATGCAAAAAAAAAAAAACTGATTTGTTTGTAATGTATGTTAAGAATATGGAACATAAGAATCTGATTTTTCATTCCATTTAATTAACATTTGATATTACATGATTGCTATTCACTGAGGTTTTGGCTCTATCATTTTAAAGAAAGGTGTCTTCACTGAAGGCAAATAAGGCACTTGAGGACATAGATAAAACAGCTGCTAGTGAAGTGTTTTCCCAAGCCAAAATAAAGTAGCTCGAGGCCTTAAATTTCCACTGTATACAATGGCATAGATACCTAAAAGTTAGGTGTCTAGTCAAAACCAGATATCTAACCACACTTCATAGTAATGGTGACAAATTGTCAGGATTAATTATCTTCTGGAGTTGCTGGGCTTAGATATTTATCTAAGGGAAAAAAGGGAAAAGGAAACTGGCAATGTCTTCAGACCTGTTAGAGCAACATAAGAAATGAACAGAACTAACAGCAACATGCTAGAGATGATATCTGTAAATAGAGAGAACTGCTATGGTGATTTCAGACAATTACAAAGTGCAAGAATGGATGGAGTATTAAAGATAAGTTTCAGATGATCAGATCATGGCTGTAATCATTTTCTTTCTCTTGCCAGCCTACACCATGCGTGATTAGAGTAAAAAAAAAAAAAGAAAATGAAAAAAGAAGGGTTGGGGGGGGAGAGCATAGAGGAGAGGAAGAAATGACAGCATTTTAATTATATGGCACAATCTTTTATTCAAGTGCCAACCCCTAAGTGATGGCTATTCTGGATGAGTACATCCTGAGCATCCTGAGACCTGTTCTATCAAGTTTCTACTTCAGGTCAAGAGCTTGAGGAAAATAATATTAATACTATCTTTTTTTTTTCTGCAAGATGTGATTTCAGCCCTGTAATTTCTCTTAAAAAGCTCTTCAGAAAAAAAGAAAAAACCACTTCAGGATGTTTACAAATCAGTTGCTGATGCACTTTTTGAGTATCTGCATTATCTTTCACTGATGCTTCACATTTGCTCTGGCTGAACAGCTCAACACAATCAAAGACAAATTGGGAATATATTTCAAGACTCAACCCAGTGTGATTTTGAGTAGATGCAATTTCAGGGGTGTAAGCTTGAGAACAAGGCAGCATGATATCATGATTAGCGTTTAATAACTTAAACCAGCTCCATGGGGATCAAAGACTAGAATTAAGATAGGCTCACTGCAAGGATGGTAGATGTCCATCTCTCTGGAGGTGGCCACTAACTTCACTACACATTCTCCCATGTCAGTGCATTACAGACTAGCAAAGCTTCTGAGGTGGAAGAATATTCATGAAAGAAATCAGACATAAGGAAGCCAATTGGAATTCAAGGGAATAGAAAGTCACTAAATATCTCCAAACATCAAAATAACTCTCAACAGAGGGTTGAAAATACCTTGACCACTGTAGAATTGACACTTTCAGAACTTTCTGTGTTCAATAGATGTAGAGTTTCCTGTTCCCATTAATAGTCATTGCACAGAGAGTAATGTCACATTCACTTCAGCCACAGCAAGTTTCTATTGGTTTTCCAATGTAAAAATACTGTTAAGACAACCTAACATGACTTCCCAGTAATACAATTTAAAACATGTTTTAACTACACACTTATTCATTTAAGATAATTTTAAGGCAGTCTAGTTTACATTTAAAGTGCTGCAGAGGCATGAGATTAATAAGCTAGCTGCAGCACTCCCTGAGTATAATCAGGCTCAAAAATGATTGGGGATCAAAACAAACTTGCATCTGAACATTTCACATAAAGATAAAGCAAACAAATTCTAAACATTTCTCCTACTCTTATTTCTGTGACTTCTAAAAAAGCCTTAGAATCTTTTAGATTGGAAACCCCATCTTCCACAAAGCTGAAGATTCTATTAAGAACTGATGTACTATTGACAGGGAATTACCCTTCCTGCTCAGTTCCAAATGAAACTCTTCCACTGATGCCTCTTGCACTTGCAGAGTAAGCTGGGAAAAAATCTTGCCCCTCCACCTGACTTTTCTTCCTGTTAATGCTAGATATGGAGGACAAGGTGAGAGCTATCAGATAGATAAGCAATGCCCAGAAAAGAGAAAAAGAAAAAAAAAAAAACACAAAACAAACAAACTGTAACTAAACAAAACCTTCCCTGTAGCTCTAAAGCAGAGCTGAAAGATGAAGACTGCAGTGTCAATCTGACCTGAACACAACTGCCCTTTACAAAGGACAGGAGAAAAGTGTCACAGATTTGCCTTAAAGGAGTGCTCCCAAGAGAGGATTCATATATCTGCTGTCTGAAAAGCACTACAGTAAGAAAACAGTTATGTTGCATTTGAAGGAGGTTGTTTATTTTTTCACTTAAAAAAAAAAAAAAATAAGAAGAAAGAAAGAAAGTTGCCTCTACAATTGAATTGGAAAGTGCAGCCACTTAGTTTTTCCTTTTTCTAATAGATTTCATGATACACATGACTGGCATGGGAGGCCAGAGCACTGATCGAAGTCCGTGAAGGGTAGAGCAAGGAGCTCTACAAGAAAGAGAGCCCTTTTGCTCAATTCAAAGTTCGGTCCAAGCTATAGCCCAAGTACTTGTAATTAGTTTCACTAACACATAGCTGTTTTATCTTCTTTTTAGGAGATGAGAAGGCAGAAAGAAATAACATGTAAAAAAGAGACTGTTTCTCTTCCTTTCCCATGTAAATCGATGTAAATTGATTTGAGTTCTAAAATAATAAAGAGACAATAGAATGAGCATTTTTTGAAGTGATCATTGTATCACTGAAGGAGCTTGCTGGCTAGAATCAAAACAGTGAGGGGAAAGAAACATGACAGTCAATATGAAAATTCTGAATCAAAATGATCCAGAATCTGGCATCCATCCATACACTGAAGGATACCTTAAAGAAGAGAGTCCTGTGCTGATGTAAGGTGAAAGGAGGTGGTTCCAACTACTGAAATGGAGTCTTAGTTCTTAAGAAAAGTGCTTGCTTTGGGAAAAGAAATGATGTGGATCTGGAATTATTTTTTCACAACAAAGAGCAACATTTGAAATAATGTATTTTCCCTTTGAGAAAACTTTACACATTATGTAAGCACTTACATAACTTATATCTTATAATAGAAAATTAATGGTTTGGTTGTTGGCAGTTTTTTCCCCTCCTTTGGTGCCAAAAATTTACTGAATTAGATCATGTTTTTTTCAAAATTCCATGCAGATTTTTGGATTATAATTTTTCTTGGTGATCTTCCACAAGAAAATTACAAGAACTGTGACTGCAAAATGACATATAATAAGTTAACACTCATTTATTATCCTTATGACAAAAAATGATGCTGTTTCTCTTTGTTAATAGAATTTATTTCTGCTGAAAAAACAAAAAGTGAAACACGTAAAGTTCGGAATAAAAATGGCAAATTTTCTGTTAAGGATTTCTAGTAATTTAGAACAACACATAAAGCTGCATGAATGCTGGGGAAAATGAAGCAAACTAAAAGACAGACTGAAGTAAATTGTATGCTAAAACCAAAGAACTAAAAGCTCTCTGTGCAAATTCTTATTAATTCAAAACAGAGTGAACTGATACCTTTCAATAGATAATGATCTGAGCAGAAGACTGAAACACAGGAACAAAAGGAAATAAGTAAAAATATCAGCCTTTGAAATAATCAAAACATACACTCATGACAAACACACTGAAACCCAACAAATGCTGACCTGGTGGAAAATATGAATAGAGTTATAAGAGATAATCTCTTTATAAAGTTTTAAGGGGATATCTGCTTTTTCTTCAAAGAGGGATAAGATTTTATCTGAAAAGGAGCAAAAGATCTTTGCAGCAAAAGATAAGACACCATAGTAATAGAAGTTTAAACTAGATTGCTAAATGAAGTGATTTATAATGTAACAGAAGTTGCAATCAGCCTAAATTGCGTTAAATTTCATTAAATTTCCTAGTCATGGATTTTTTTTTGAAAGAGAAAAATCTCCAATATTTATTTCCACTTCAGTGGTAGTTTTACTGAAATCTTAGGGCCTAATTTTCCTGAGCAGTGTCACTTGGATTTATACACTGTGGAATAACAACAACAACAACCCAACCACATCTCTTATTTTTCATCAAAAATGTAAATGGATCTGGCTTGTGGTGCTTACCAAGATTACCTTCATTCTCTTCCCAGCAATAAATCATTGATTCTGTGTTTGCATTAGAATGGAGAAAAATATTGTAATCATTCACTTTACATTCTCATTGGAGAATTACTTGGAAATTTGCTACTTTAAAGTGTCTGCACTTAACTGTTTCTTTTTTTTTTTTTTTTTTTTTTTTCTGTAATTCTTCTCTGCAAGATTTATATTTTGAATTATATTCTCTTACTGATTTCCAGTAAATTGAGAATGAGCCCAGAACAAGAGGTTTGCTTCCATTAGAGACATGGTCCTCACTGGCTGTATTAAATTAAATATACAAAGAGTTATGTGCAGAGCACAATAATTGCATTTTTCTGACACCTCCAGGTGTCCCAACTACCAACAAAGCTTCTTTAGATGTTAAAATATATCATTTACCACTGAATCTATTAGACTAGCCAGCATTCAAAAACATATTTATAGACATGTCAACAAATATTGGTACACAAAACCAGAAAGTTTACTACGTGGAGTACTAAAAACCAGTCAATATCTATGAAAAGCCAAAACATAAAGGAAAGCATAAATTTACTATGTGGAAACAGATGCTGGTAATTAATTTGCAAATCTTTTGAAAGATTTTCAAGAAAATCAAAGATAAAAACAACAAAAACCACCTCCATGTACATAAACATATCCATAATATATACTCACTCATTACTTCACACCTGCTTGTGATATTTTGAACTTTGCAATTGCTGCTGCCAACATTTTATTCCTATATTCAGACCATAAACAATCGAGTGTAGAGATGCTAATATGACTTCAGCTTTCACAATATCTTTGTGATCCCAGAAGGGCAGTTCTGTAGATCTGTTCCTGAATGTAAAGATATTCTCTGAAGGTAAACGGTCTCAAACTTTATCCTCTATGTTCCCCATAGGAAAATGAGAAATCTGGTGTAGCATTTGCCATGCGAGTATCGTCCCTGTGTTCAGACACGAAATTTAAGGCAGCAAAAACCAAGTTCTTTATCTGATCCCATTGCCTCCTGAGTTATTTTTTTTTCTGCATATCCTAATGAATAATGTTGGATTAGATTGACTTGGCTGGATTTAAGAGTAGCCACTGAGCCCAGTCCTCAATCTTCTTCATAGGTGCAACAAATCTGATGCAAATTATTCATTTGCAAATGTATTTACTTATGCAAATTCTGTATCTCTTTGTACACAAACTCTGAACACAGTTTTGTCTTGATGTCACATTTACAGATTTAGACCACAGTACAAACAAATAGTTTGTGATAAGTAATTTTAAATGGATAGCATATTCTGCTAATAACATCAATATAAAATAAATAAGTGGATAGAAGGAAAAAATCACAGAAAATAGCCTAAGTGATCCTGTGTGTTAGGTCAGAGTTCTAGGTTGCTGTATCTTGTAAATTCATGAGAGGGAGGAATTCAGTGGCAGGCCAAAGTCTTTAAGCCTTAATTAACATCATGGGAATGATGAATCTGCTGTGCACTCATTATGTTTCATACAGATGACTACCTGAGTCACCTTTGTTACCTACACACTGCTCTGTAGGAATAACCAGAAAAGTCACAGACATGGTGTTATAATCCACAATAAGCTGTCTTAGGCTATCATTTTCAAAGACAGAGTGACAAAAAGGTTTGTATCCCAAAATATCCCAGTAGAATTAGGCAACAACCTCTTTAGGTTCTATTGAAAAACTCAGCTGTGAACCTTGTTTCCTCTAGGTTACACTCTGCCCATTTAAGAAATAAAAAGACAACATTTATCATGTTAAAATTCCATTCCAAGTTTAAATGGTCCTATTAAAATCACATTGGTATCCATTTTAAGAAATTATGGGTAGTATATGATGCTCTGCTGGCTTTAGCTGGCAGATATCCTTCTCATTCCATTATCCAGTTGAACATTTAGTTAAGAAGCTACATCTCATTACACTTGTAAACAATTTTTGTTAACGACTCTTGTTTATAAAGAGACTAGTGAATTATTTGTTCAGTGGAATACAACTGATATTTTCAACAATTTGGTTGCATAAATTCTAAGAACTTGTAAAAAATATGTGATTTCAGGCCAGACTGCTTATGAATCTAATCTTGAGATCCAAGATGGTATGGCAAAACTCCACAGAAGCTGGATCTACTAAGATTTAATCATCTGGAAAAACTCTATAATGTTCTAATTTACTTTTCTCTTGGGGGAAAAAAAAAAAAAAATCACAATGAAAACCCAAGGACTACCCCATTGATGCAGTTGGGTAACATCTGTTTTGAATTCACGTCACTTCAAGATTCTGTCTAAATTTGGGTCCAAACTTTGAAATGAAACAGAGAAGTGCATTCATCATTGCAGAGAGATTGCATTAAAACAAAGAAGCCCAACTGGATCAATGCTTAGGCTGTAAAGCTATGCATGGTAGTGCACAGCTTACGCTCTCTACTTCTCTCTTCCAGTAACTGCTGCAGAACAGCAGCTGAACAGGGTATGCAGGAACAGCTGAAGTGTCTCAGTTTACTTTTTTCTGAGTGCAGACTGAAGCCATTCAGAAGCTGTTTCCCATCCCACTCAGCAGATGTGCTGTGGGAGTTGCTTCCTCCTGGAAAAGAGCAGAGCTGCAGTTGAGTCTGCCTAGGACTCTTCTCATCCCAAACACAACAGCACAGTTGGGACCACAGCCTCATCCACAATTGAAACTTTCTGTCAGGAGCTTCAGAGAGTAAAATATTACACCTGTATTAGATGTCAGAAGTATCCCATGACATCTGCTTCAACTTAGCAGATGTTTGCTTGAAATACAACACAGAGGTCCCTGGAATACACAGAAGATAACTTCCTGACATAGCTGCTAAGAATGCATACCTTGAGAGGTGCCCCTCTAGACCTGCTGCTTCCAAACAGAGGGAGATCTGGTCAGAAGCTATTTTGGACAGAGCAATCACAAAATGATAGAGTTCTTGACTCTTGATGAATTCATGAGGGGGGTCAGCAAAACTACTAGTTTGGACAGACTTTGGACTGTTTAGGACATTGGTTCATTATACGCATTAATAACGGTATACATTATAATGGTGGATCTTCTAGAAAGCTGTAAATTATTTTGAAATATCAGAGACACAGGTTTAACCTGCATATGAGTGCAGGTTGGAAATTCACTCTAAGTACTGAAACTATTAACTGATCAACTTCACCAGCACATTACTATATTCTCTGTTCCTAAAGTAAGACTGAACACTCAATTTCTTGTCCTAGCATTCAATGAGAGTGGTAATAAGATGCACCAAATATAGTAAGGTCATCACTGTACATATTGCTTTAATTATCATATGCTAGCATAGTACCAATTCTGTAACATTTCTCCTCATATAAGCTCTTTTTCACCCTATCCAAGAACAGAACACTGTGTCCTTTCTGTACGGCATGACAGCTGTAGACAAGTACAGCAGATAAGGTAGGGTCAGATGACCAGGTACCAGGAAATAGTGAGATAATGATAGTCAATATGATAAGCAGACCACTCATAGCCAATTGTGAACAAGCTTTTCAGCATCAGTTTCCCTTGCTGAAGAACACAAAATGCTGAAGGAGTGATTTGAGAGATGATAAGGAGGCAGTCTTATCAGTGTTGAAGGAGGGGGCAGGGTCACATATAGGTTTGTGCTTGAAAATATAACAAGTGAGAAACAAAAAATAGCAGCAGAGGTGGATTGCAACCTGACAGTCAATGGCTTGACATGACTTGAGAAAGAAAAGAAAGGAAGAAAATAAGCAAATAAAAATCATTCCCTTCTGTTCAATACAGGGGAGACCAGTATCCCTCCTGCTCAGGGGCACTCAGAAGCTGAGAACTTGTGTAATGGCAGTATTTGAGGAATGGGGAATTGATAGACTGAAGAGGATGGGATACATTTGGAGAGCGAAGGCCTGATACCAAGTGCTGCTCTGTAATGATAGCAGGTGTTTATTCATAACCACAACCTCCTTACACCTTTATAGCATGGGAATGAGAGAGTATACTCCTCAGTCTCTTAAATCTTAAAAATTTAAAAGAATCAGTGAGATACTATTCAGCTATTTAATTGAAAAAAAAGTCCTTTTTTTTTTTTTTTCCTGCAGAATTACTTATTTCTGAAGCAAGACAACAATTCAAGCATGTGACAATCAACACAGCATACCTCAGAAGTCTTGATAGCCCATGGAATGCAATTCAAACTCCAGTCATGATGCAGAATGACAAAAGTAACTTGGTCCAACAGTACTTTATGCCTTACTACATATGTCACCTTTTCATTGCATATTGAACCCTATGCTTAAAGTGAGTTGCAGTCTACAATTCAAGTCCAGAAGAACCACAGTGACTCAGTCTAGATGCTGAAACACTGGTGTGGATAACATCCGGTGGAGTGGGGTTGCCTAGATGTGCCATGCAGTTTCTATGGGAGGTGATCTGCTTCAAACAACACAAAGTATTGCTCTGATAAGTTTTTCTTAAGTGTCCCTCAGACACTGTGTAGCAGCTTTCACAGTAATATCTGCTTGAGGAATTCTGGCACTGCTGCTTTGCTGCTGAGGACTTTTCCTCACACTCTTTGTGGCAGCATGGGACCCCTCAAATCTGCCAAACTGTGTGGCTGTACTATGAACCAGCTGGCCAACCAGACTTCTTAGTCCGTTCACAGCAGTTTGTGTAAGAACTACCTACAGCCCCTTTGGCATGTGGGTGAGGCCAAGAACAAAGAAAAGCAGAAATGGCTGTGGAGAAGCCACTTTAATCACTGAAGCAAAAATCCTGCTAAAACGCAGCTTTATCCTTTACCTAAGCTGATTCTGAGGCTGGGTGAATGGAAGAGGAGCTCTTCATTGTCTTCTTCCCTTCCTAGGTGCAAGAGCACCCTATATTTGGGTACAGTTCTCACAGAGCATCTCAGAGCCAATAATTACTATAGCTGTAACATTCGCCTGGTGACATGCACAGACTGAAAGCCCACACCTCACAACATGGCTGTAACACCAGTAGAGTTGTTAGCCATGAAGTAGCTGCAAAGCAAGGTCTCCCAAAAGTAACCTCTTACTTTTCACCTTGGATAGAATTAAAGTTTGAATGCAGGAGGCACACATCATCTGTCTCACAAAAAGATTTTTCAACAGAGCTGAAATCTTTTTACAGATCTAGAGTTTTACTACTGATTCCAGCTGAAGTTGTCACCACCAAGACAGAGATGAATATGTAGGCGGGTAAAGCTGTTTGCAACTCACACAGTCTCTTCACACCTAGGTTGTCACAGACATCCAGTCCTGGAACGGCTAATATGCCCCAACAGAACTTAACTGCCAGACAGTCAGCACAAGGCTGAAGGAAACAGAAATAAGCCACATTTTATGCATAGTTTTATAGTGCTGCAAAAGCTACAGGAAGTTTAGATCCTAGATTCAAAGCTCTGTGCTCAGAGGCAATCCAAACTTATTTGATCTCCACTACAAGGTTATAAACTTCTGAGTGAAGGCCAAAATGCTCTCAGATCCAGCAGGATGGTAGATGAGCAAGAGAGTCAGTGCTATGTTGTTTGCCTTTGAATGAGCAGCAATACTCAGTAGTCAACATTTTCAAGTAAGAAAGCTCAAAACAGTCTTGCACTTTCTGTGATAAAATTACTGCTGTACTCATTTAAATTAAAACTCAAAAATAGTACATCTAGAATGCCAAATGACAGGAAAAAAAGAAGTATGCGCTTCTCCAGCAAGTATTTCAGACTTAATAGACTCACATGAAATTTCTGGGACTTCTTGACTGTGGTATTTTCCTTTTGAGGCATTTGGGAGAATAAGCAAAGAAACATCATTTAGAAATGGGGAAAGATGCTGAAGAGGGAAAAGAAGCTTTATACACATGGGGGAGTGAGAGGAGTGTGCATGTACACACGTTTGTCAAATTTGGCCCAACCTGAGCTGTAAAGTAAGAGGAGACACAGTTGTGAAATTCAAATCTATTGTTCCTTTGAACCTTGTTCACATCTCATTCTACATCCGAATCAAGCACCGTTATATGGCAAACAGGTATTGGACCAGAGAGATTATCACATTACAAAGGAATAGTGACATAAAGACCTTACCCATGTCCCAGGCTCACAAAAGGGCTCCAGAAGGAGTGATCTCTATATAGTCATCCTTCCTCCTTGGTAGTCAGCCCTTAAATGGAGTTTAAAGGGAGCCCTTAAAAGGCTCCACCCCTTCTGGTCACCCAGGTGAAACTGCGTTCACCTGTGCCCCTGCAGCTGACTCAGCACTTGCCTCAGGTGGTCAATCAGAGGTTCAGGCAGTGATTCAACAGTTCCCACACAACCATGTATAACAGGTAAGCCATTACTTTGACAGGTTAATCTGGCAACAGTAGAAAACCCACACTCTCTCTCAAATACAGGAAGTTTTCTTCACTTCCTTTCTCTTCTATTCAAATACATTGAGCTCTGTGATTCTAATTCTCTAAAATCGTGCCAAATGTATTCCAGATTTTTTGCCTTAGCACATTATGATATGATCTTTCCAGTCTATGAGAACATACAGTCAACAAAGCTTCTCTTTCCCCTTCATTTCCTGAGCTACTAGGAAAAGCAATTTAATCTTCAGGATGTTAACATCATTATTTCTGGCTAAGAAAATAATTCATCATAAAAACGCTGATAGTGTATCGGCAAAAAGAAAACAAAAATGTTTTGTTTGTAATTGCTAACAGCAAACACAAATTTATATGTAGCTTCTCCAAATTATTAAAGCATGCTTTTCTAGGAGAGGAAGTACAAAATAATTGCTGAGAAAGCTGTCAATAATGGGACAAAGTGCAACCCAAATAAACCAGGCAACTATATTTCATGCTAACACATCAAACTATCTTGCAGAGATTTCAGATTTACACCTAATTGTTGCTTTAGGCTTACTGGCTGGAGTTTTCTTACATATTTATTTTTCCATCTAGACATATTAAAAAAATATATATCCATATTGGTACCTAGGGCTAAATTATAAAAAAGAAAATATTAAACCTACAAGCTAGAGCATACATAAGGTAAACTCTTACACACTTTCTTAGCTGTGGTGCATTGGCTGGCAGTTCGGAGAAGTAGGCGCACAGTGGAGTTGCTTGGTGGGCTGAAGCAATAGTACAGAAAGAGTGTCTGTATGGAGACTGACACATCCCAAAATCTTGTTCACCAAGTTATTCAGGTCAGACACCTGTCAGAGCACATACATGACCTCTCAGACTGTCAGTGGTTTATGGGCTGGTTTGGCCCAGTTCCATGACTACTGAGGCAGTGGGATTCACTAAATCCATGCCTCTGGAAAGGGGAAACAAGGGACCCTGAATAATTAAAAACAGCAGAAACAATCTGAGGAGAAACAAACTAATTTACTGAATGCAGAATGCAAGATAACACAATATCATAGAAT
>PPHD01001793.1:0-40139 GCA_002909625.1 Bambusicola thoracicus
TCCTAACGTCCAGCCTGAACCTTCCCTGGCGCATAGTAATAAATTACTATTTTCATGATTATCAAATGCAGATAATATCATTTTGAAGATTAATGTTTATTTAAGATGTAATTAGTTTTCAGCCAAACCTTTTCAAGCTTCTTACTTACATTATCTTAAGGATACTCTGGCACACCAGACATAGATGTCTCTCAGCAGTCTGACTTTTTTTTACTGATGCAGTACTCAACTTTGTGATGATGACACTTAGTGTTTGTTTGGGATAACTTAAGTAAAGCCATTCAAACCAGCCATGGCTATGTTGTATGTTTAAAATATACACCAACTGATTAAATTTTAATGGATCGTCCAAGCAGATTAGTGAGTAAAGAATTTCCGCTGAAAAATAATGTTATGGGATTAAGCACGTCAACCAAATTAAAGCACCAGAGTAATTTGTTTAGTAAAAACATACCTGACTACTAGTACTTCTGCTGGCACAGAGCTTAGTGTTGTATGTATATTTATATGAGCTACCAAAAATCATGGGTTTTTTTGTTTGTTTGTTTAATAGAGAACAAAATAATAGAGAATAAAATGTTTATGCGTAGTGCAGGATGTTCACCGAAATATTTTTAAAGGGATGGGATAGTACAGGTTTCCAATTTTATGTAATAATAATTACAGTACTGAATTCATAATAGGGAGATAATCAACATTTGATATTTGTAACTGAATATGAAAATCTAGAAATACTTAAGTAGAATTTCACATTAGGAGCTTGGTTTTGTGAATAGAGCAGAGGCAAATATTATCTCCTTTTTTAATAATATGTGTAAAAGCTGTTATGTGTTTCAGGGCCCACCTACTGCTGTAAAATTTGGTACCGTCCAAACCAGAAGTTACATCTTTAATCTGTGTATTTACTTCATCTTCGAAGCTTTCAAAAATAACTCTATATTATATGTGTAATTAGTATGGTATACAATGCTTTTACATCAGAGATATAGTTATAAACATTTTAAAATAAATAAAGCAACATCTATGTGAACTTATCAAATATATTTCTTTGTGGGAACAACCTCCATGCAGTGGCCCTAGAAACCACAAATAATCAGACGAAGCTGACTTACTGGGACAGCTGTAGTGCTTTTTCAACCTCAGGAAGTCTTCCCTGTCCATCACAGTAATCCTTGACTCACACGTTTACACCCAGAAAATGCAAGGCTGATCTGCTGCATATTCCAGTTTGGCAGCTCTGGTGTTCCTATGATTGTTTTGTTAGCCAGTTCAAGAAGCCAGTGAAGTACTGATCCTCCTAAATGTATATCTGGATGTTAAGCTTCCTGACCTAGCTTGGTGCTATTTGTACAGATAATATAAATTGTGTTCAAAGGCTTGTATGTGACGAGGTCGGTTTAAATCAGTTCTCTGTTCCCACTTCTGCCTACTGTCTTGTTCTGGCTTAAGTATTAAGAGTAGCCTCATGGTTATAGCATCAGACAATTGATCTGGGCTAAGACGACTTCTTCTTGCTGGGTTCCTTTGTATTCACTGGGTTAAAATAGCATCAAAAAGGTTTTAATGTGCCTGAAATCCCTAATCTGAGTTTATATGCGACCTCATAAGTACTTGCATCATATTCTTGCTTCATTTCATTCTTCATACACAATAGAATATTGTGCAATGTAGTTTCTGCACAGTTTATGTGGGGTGGATGTAATTTTGTTATTAAGATTCAGTCAATAACATGGATAGGAAGAATAAATACATGTATATTTTAAAGAACCAAATCCAAAATTATTTTCACCCAACTGCAAGTGATGACATGAAATGAAAATCGTCCCATCCTCCTCTGTTTTTGATCAGGTGTCTGTGTTTATTAGGGTATGTAAGTGAGGGGATATGAGTATACTAGCATTACATGCAAAGTCATCACCTCAGAAATCTTAAAGTGCTGCCCATGCAGATGCATACAATTGTGCCGCTTAGGTCCAACCTTATTTCAAAATTTATATGTACTCACATTGAGTTTCAGCTGTCTCAAGCAGATAGTACTATGAAAACAGATTATTTTATACATTGAGAATGAAGTGTGAGATACTTTTTGGTCTTGAAAGAACTCCAGCAAATTGTATTAATGAGATTGTAAGGCTGAATGTGTAGGAAGTGTGGTGAGAAAAGAAGGGGCATGGTTGAAAGCTCTAGAAAGGAAGGATGCAGCTAGAATCACTACTGTTTCAGGATACTCTTTACTATTAAAAATCCTTTTGAAAGTAGTTCTATTGTGCTTGACCTCTTGTTTCCATTACTGGAATTACATAAAGAAACCACAGTGTGTTTGTCCACTTTCTGCTTCCTGTTCCTTGTTCATTTTAGCAAAAAAATAAGTCAAACAACTTGTGTTTGCAGAGCTTGTTCCGAGTTAAGTTGAAGAATCATCAATGCTATGAATGCTTACATGTTTGATCATAAAACATTTGAAGTGCACTTGGTGTAATATTTTGGGTAGTTTTTCTTCCAAACCCTTACAGTTTCAGTCATGTGACAAATCCCTGCCTAGCAGCAAATACAGAAAAATAATTGTCTGCCCATTGACACAGGAGAATTTAATCCATTACTGCACACTTTTACTATAAAATAAATCTTACTTGATCGCATGCTTTATTATAACAAGAAATTGTCATAGAAACTTTTGTGATTACAAAAACTTCCATTACCTGCATTATCTGGCGTTCTTAGCATATTAACACACTGGGTTACCAGCACTGAAAACACATTTATGTTTTTTTTCTTGCATCTAGTAGTGAAAGATTATTAGGCTGGCAGCTTGTTTTTCACTCCATGTTGATCAATGAATAACTGTCTTGTGGTCGCGGCTGCCAATAAAGATCAGCAGAGGCCAGCTAACATCTACAGAGGGAGCAACCTTTCCTTAAAGCAGGATGCTTGTGATAGATAGCTCTAATAGATGATAAGGATAGTACAGTACTTTTACATGAAAAGTGATGAATTTTTTCCTCTTTTCTTTCTTCTGGTAATTTGAAGATTTCTTCTATTTCTTTTCCTCTTTTGACTTCTCATTAATTTTATAATTTTATTCCATTGAATCATTCAAAAGCTGTCTGCTGTTGTCAGTGGTCAGTGTGACTGTCTGCACTGGCTACCTTTCTTCCATGTCCCCTTATTTACTACAACCTTGTAAAAAATACACATGGTTTTATGTACCAGATATGGTCAGATGGTGCCTTTCAGGCTGCAGAAGACCATGATGAGGCAGCTGTGTTCACACTGGGTGCTGTTCTAATCCTTTCAATGTGTTGTGTTTGACCTGCCAGCAACCAGTTCCATGAAGTAGAAATGTGCAGGCAGATGTGGATAGGACAGTTTAGAAACTTCAGGAAGTTTATGCTTACAGCTCAGTTGTGCTGAAAACTGAAGTTGTGTAGATTATACCTGTTACCTGAGTAGAAAATGATAAAATGTTCTACAGGTTGATCATCGTTTAAGTTACTTGTAATAGGATGTTTATTTAGATAGTATTTTTTGTGAGTTTTATTTACCCTGTTTTGTATTTCATTTTTCTTAGGAAGATGACTTAATTATTTATAGTTTCACTTCTTGGTTGAGCCTTCTCACCTTTCCAAGTCCAGTACTATGATGTGTGGCACACCAGGGGATAGCACAGGGGTCCACAAAGGTCTTCAGGGGGAAGAGTCCACATTTAGTGAAGATTCAGATACATCCACTGCAGTGGAATAAATGACTCAATTTCCATTTACATCACCAAAGTGACATGGCATGTAAACCACAATGAGTAAGAATGAGTTTCTGTTAATGCTTGCTTTAAAAAATCAAGAATCATAGAATGGTTAGGGTTGGAAGGGACCTTTAAGACCATCTTGTTCCAACCGCCCTGGTACAGCCCCCACTAGATGAGGTTTCTCAAAGCCCCATCCAGCCGGTCTTGAACCCTTCCAGGAAAGGGGCATCCATAACCTCTCTGGACAACCTGTTCCAGTGTCTCCCCACTCTCAATGTAAATAATTTCTTCCTAATATCTAGTTTAAATCTACCCCCTTTCAGTTTAAAATAATTTCTCCTTGTCCTGTTACTACATGCCCATCTAAAATGTACCTCCTCAGCTTTCCTTCTCCAAGCTGAAGAGCCCCAGCCCTCTCAGCCTGTCCCTATAGGGGAGGTGCTCTATCCCTCAAGAAGAAGAAGAAAATATGTAGACTGTAATAATTTAATTTTAAAAGACAATGACTGCAGTACTTCTAAGGCAACGTTTTCTATTTAAAACTAACAAACAAGACACACAAACCCGAGAGGGTAAGTATCTGCACCTAATGCCTCTGTTTTTGACATAAGATTTGAAGACCGTGTCTCCCTTATTTCTTGTGCTTGCAGTAGAGTCATGCATTTGTCTCTCTGTGACAGTAGCATCGCAGTGTAACGACTGTGAAACGAGGCGCCCCGCACGTTGTGTTTACACGTATACGACGTCACAGCCGAAGAGGCATCGCGTCACACCCAGTCTTGGTGACGTACCTTGGTTCCGGCTCTATTTTCAGCTGGTTGCCGGGCGGATTTGCACAGGCCTCGTGGTGGTGACTCATCTGCGCGCTTACAGACTGGTTGATGCAAAGCGACTCCTCCGCAGCCAATCCCGAATGGGCATGCAAATTGCCTGCCGTCAGCTGCCATCAGCCTGAGAAAGCCAAGGCTCCGCTCCTTGCTGAGCTGGTGCAGAGCAGCGCGGCTGCGGGGGTGTGGGTCTGGGTGCTTTCGGCAGACCATCATTCCATGTGAAAATGAGCAAGCAGCCTTCCAGCTCCCCCAGATGAAAACATTATGGAAAGTCCCTACCACGTTCTAATTAGCTGAAATTATGGAAGCTGGATCCTTCTCATTCTTGAAGACTTCTTCCCCTCAATCAGATGTGATGAATTTGAGAGTTCAGCAGTGATTTCTGGTTGTGGAAGCTGTGGGTTAAACAAGTCCAATAACAAAAGAACAACAACAAAAAAACGCAGCACATCCACTCCTGAGAAACTGTATCTCCCCTAGAGGTCTTATAGATAATAATAACCAGAAGGTTCCCACAAAGAACTGACCAGCTGGTGTTTTAGGTGTATTATATAATCTTGTTCTTTGCCACTGAGAAAATAATCTTTGTAAAGCACTTCTAAATAATGTCTGTATGTATGGAAAGCATTTAGTGCCTTTTAAAATCAGCATCGCTTGTTTTTTGTTGCTAGTTCCCTTGTAGCATTTGGTAAATGACCTTTGATGTCACTTAACAGTGGCGCCCCGATTTCAGAGGATGAGACTGATGCTAGGTTGCGAACATGTGAAAGCCAGTTGCATCATGCAGCTGTATATCTTTAGTCTGTTAGATTATCACTTGAAAATTCATCTATGAAAGGACAAAAGGCTGGATTTTATAACGTATAGAAAAACTGAAATGTGAATTGAACATTCTGCATTACTTTTATGATTTTCTCATTTTCTTTTTTCTTCTGCTTCCATGTATAGGAATAATTAATCCAGGTTCTTCGGGATTTCATTTTGCACTACCAGAGGTTTTGTAAATTTTACATTGCCTCTTAAAATTAGTGAAGACAGCAAAGCTCTGTTTGCTTCTTGTAGAACAAGGTTCAGAGCTTAAACTTAATGTCATTCAAAGACTGGTGATTCTGTCATAGTGAAGTCATTTGTATGAGGCTATCTGGAATATTTAACCAAAATATGTCTAAAATATTCTCGTTTTTCTTTTTTTCCCATTACGTAAACTATCTATTTTTTGTGTAATAGTCATAAACTAATGAGCAGTATATAGGCAATTCTGAAAAATCATTTACAGTTGAAAGATCTTAGATGTGTGACCTAAGAGGGAGTTGCTGCCTTGCCCAGTGGGAAAAGAGCTCTGAAATTACTCTGTTAGGATGAGAAGGATGGGCTTATGAGCCAGAGTCAGAGGTGGTGTCATCCTCTTGGATATAAAGAATGGCGTAGGACAATTTTGTCCTTCATTGTGCCATCAAAGTGATGAGAATGTAATTCAAGTTTGCATATGGAGCTGTTGATTTTTAAGTACATAAGACCACTCAAATTGTTGGAAACTATACTATAGAACGCCAATGGTATCCTGGGTTGCATCAAGAAAAGTGTGACCAGCAGGTTAAGGGAGGTGATTCTGCCCCTCTGCTCTTATGAGACCCCACCTGGAGTACTATGTCCAGTTCTGGAGCCCCCAACACAAGAAGGACATCGAGCTGTGATGGGAGTGCATCCAGAGGAGAGCCACAAAGATGATCAGAGGGCTGGAGCATCTCCCCTGTGAGGACAAGCTGAGAGAGCTGGGGCATTTCAGCCTGGAGAAGAGAAGGCTCCAAGGAGACCTTATAGTGGCCTTGCAGTATCTGAAGGAGGCCTACAGGGAAGCTGGGGACGGTCTTTTTAGAAAGGCATGTAGCCACAGGATGAAGGGAAATGGTTTTGAACTGGAAGAAGTTAGATGTAAACTATTAGAAAGACATTATTTTGACAGTAATGAGACACTGGAACAGTGTCCAGAGGTTGCCACTGAGAAGTTGGGAACACCTCCTCCCAAGAAGTATTCAAGGCTAGGCTGGGAGAGGTTTTAAGTAACCTGGTCTAGAGGGAAGTGTCCCTGCCTACAGCAGTGAGGTTGGAACTAGATGATCTTAAAGGTCCCTTCCAACCCAAACCATTCTATGATATTATGATTTACATCGGTTTACCAGACGCATAGCCTTCTTTGAGTATTTCTCTGAGTAAGCATAGATCCATATGGACATCATGTTTTACTGTGCTGGTTCTTCAAAGGGCAGAGTGCAAGTGCAATCCCCACTGCTTCCAAGGCAGAGGTCACATTAGTCATAAGGAAGAACTCCATTTTGGTGCTCCTATTGGAATGCTCAAGGAACACGGGCACTGCCCAGTAATGGAGGAGAGGTTAAAAACTGCCATGCTTGAGCTCAGATGGGTCCCCAGCAGTTTTATGATTGAACACTTCAATGTTACAGAAACTCCATGGTTTTGTCTGGGGTTAAAAAAAAAAAAAAAAAAAAAAAAAAAAAAAGGCTATTGCCCAGTGTGCAATAGGTCCACACACACACGCTCAGGAGAGGCATTGCTTATTTGTTTCAGGTTTGTGCAGGCCTGGGTGCTCTGTGGTTTCCCACTTCATCCACTTAGAGAGCCCCCATGCGTTAAAAATACCCTCCAACTGCACTCACGTGCTATCACTGTTGTAAACTCTAGCTCTTGAGTAGAAACTCCCTAACTTCCCTTTGTCTTACGTCATTTTCTAGCTCTTCGGTTTCCTTGCACTGCGCACCCGGCGAAGCGTTTCGGATCCTGGAGTTCTCGCGCATGACCTCATGGGCTTTTGTTGCTGGGTAGAATGTGAAGAGTCGCTGTCTGATTGGCTGCTCCACTCAGCCAATCAGAGGCTGGTGCTCGGTCCCCGGGCTGGGCCGAGCCTGCCGCCTGGCTTCCTGTGCGGGAGGCGAGGGCGGCTGTGCGGGTTTCTCTCTTTGCGGCGTGCTGGGAAAACTACAGCTGCTGCAGCGGGGAAACGCTGCTCGGTGTCAAAACGGCCACTGCTAGTCCCCTCTCTAAATACGGCAAAGAAATACGCTGGAGTCTTAATTAAAGCGAAACTCGGCTTGTTGTTTGTAGGAGTAGGTGAAATAGGACACGGGGTGATGTAATTTCTCTCAGAAAATCGCACATTCTTCTTTAGCTGTGTTCAGCCAACACTCATGTATTATTAGCCTAGAAGAGATAAAAATTAATTACTTGTGGTGAGCTAGAAAAAATACTATTTTCACTTACTGTGTGTCCTCAGCTGTATTTACTATGTCTTTTACATATTAAGATACAGTTGTTTGTGGATCTTAAGTGCTGGTGTTGCGTTGTGCATACAGTGTGATAAACAGGCGTTAGCGGCATCAGAAGTTACCACTGGCGTTGTATTTCAGAGTATGTTCTGGAAAAATACCAGTTTATTTTTTCTTCTTTGAAAACAGTTCTTAGATTTATGACAACTTGCATTAACTTATATTGCTAGAGATGATTTCAGCTGAAAACTGCTGCTTATGAGCTGCTGCTTAAGAGGTAGGTTTTGTTCATTGCTTTGATTCTCGGGGACTCTTCCATCTAGAACAGCATAGTCCTGATCATGAACTGTCTCCGTTTCACTGGATTTTGCTGTGGTGTTTTAAGTAGACTTGCGTATTGGGGCACTGTTTTTCCTGATCAAAGGCTTTTCACTCCCTTTATATAGTTTTTGTGTTTTTGCAAATTTTTGTGGTTGCAGTGCTTTTGGCCATCACTGCATAAACTAGAATGTGCAAGTGGCTGTTCTAGACTGATGATCTTTTGCAAAGCCCATTGAGTACGACTGCAGCTTTCTTCCCCCTAGTGTGTTTCCATGGCCTTCTGTTTGTCCGCTCCCTGTTGCCAGGCAGGATTCATGCAGCTGCTTGCTGATTGGCTGCTATTGAGCATATCCTGTGCTGCTCCTATGAGCACACGATTATAGGCTGGTCCGTTGCAGCTAACCTTCCTTTGTTGTTGTGGAGCTGCAATTTCTTTGCAGCTCAATAATAATAAGGTATATGTAGAAGGAAGTGGGGGGGGGGAAGGCCTTCTGGTTGGCTGAAAGCGAAGTCCTTTATATATTAACTACACTGGCACATTTTGGTTTTGCTTTGCATTGCGTATTTGGTAATGGGAAATATTTGCAGATTTATTATCAGAAGGAGGTGCCTGATGGTGTGTTTTTTTGTAATCCTGAAGTACATGTGACTTTCAAAATTAAAGTGAAGAATTCTTAAGGAACAAATATTCATGGTATTTTGTGTTTTAAAATTGATTTTTTTTTTTTTTTTTTTTTTTTGGAACTTCATTTCAAAACAAAAACAAACACGTGAAATCTACCAATCTATTTACAGGATTTAACCCTTATATGCTTAGCTCTGTGTGCAGGACTCATTGTGTACTGCACTACACTAATGCCTTTTCTTGAAATAAGAGGTACCCCTTCATTGGTTCATGTCCCTCATGACCAAGTCACAAATGTGATGAGTGAAAACTGAGACTACCCAAACATCGTATGAGTGAAATTTACAGTAAATATAGCTAAACTCTGAATTAGTTGTTGAGTTTAAAATGAAATTCATTAATTTTCAAAACAGTGAGAGTTTTAAGGTATGTGTGAAAGTCTGAATTTGTATAACCTGCTCTGAAATGCGACCACTTCACCACTTTGAAAGACTGGGAGGCAAGTATTTATAAGGTGATTGCTTATTGGCTTACACATATACAACCAAACCTGTCTGAACTGGTTACTGATTTATTTGTATCTTTTTTTTATTCAGCTCTCACATGAAATCTGTTATTTGGCTGCAGTGTGCTCCCTTGTGGGTACGGCTGGAAACATTTTAAATCTGGTCTGCAGCAATACGTGATACTTAATCAGCATTTAGTTTTTATCTTTTAATCTCGTTTGTAGTTCTGTAGCTTTTTTGGGGTATTCTTTGGTTGCAAAAGATGGTGAGATTGAGCTGAAGATATACACGAGTTATTCAAATAACCATCTAACAATGGAATTTTGTAAGACTTTTTTTTATAGGTTCATTGTAGAATTGTATTAGATTTGTCTTTTTTTATATATAATATCATTAGCTGTAAATAAAACACTTTTTTTTTTTTAATGTATTAGAAACTTAAGCTAAATACCTTGGTATTTTTGTTCTAAGAGAAAAGATACGTTGATATGAAAAGGTATTGTGATGTTTGAATTTAAACTGTTATCTCTGACAAATTTGAAATGGAAGTGTAATTCATTATACTTTATTTTATGTCATGCGTATATATATATATGAATGAAAGATAGTTTAGATAATCAAGGAAACTGCAGAGAATAGAAATACTATTTTGCTTTAAGTTATATTTTATGATTGTACAAATGATGCATTTATGAACTTAATATTTTGTGTGAAAATTTTTATTAATCTGTTAAAATATCATTTGATCATAGTAAGATTGTAAATTTTGTAGTATGTGAAGTTTCAAAGACGTAAGTTCTGTGTAGTGCTCATAAAGTAAAGCACTGTATTTAGGGAAATCACATACTTCTCTTAATTTTGAGTGTGAGGCCCTGTACGTTTGTAATAAGTTAGCAGAAGGCTTACTAGTCAGTTCACCTATCACGAGCCCTAAGAAATGTTTAAGGTTAGCCAAGCCTGGGCACACTTCTCCCCTGTCCCCAAACTGGCTCTCCTTATCTGTAACAGCATGCATGTTGAAGGGTATTACACTCATAGAACTATGAGTATGATGATCAATGCTGTATTATGTGGCAGCCTGATGTGTGCTTTTAAAATGATGTGAAAAAAAACTTCCTTCTCATGTTCTCGAGAAGAAGGAAGGGCATATGCTTTCAACAATTTCATACTTCTGAAATACATGCTTCTGAAGCACGCATGCATCTGGAGTAGGTTTTTCTGCACCTGTCCTCATGTAAAGACTGTGTTAAATTACTCGTATTCTCCTCTTGAACAATTTGAAGGTACTGTATTAGCATGTAGACAGCCTTGAAAAGCTACTAATAACTTAGCTGGAGTTTTTGTGTGTGATAGGAAGTGGTTATGGGACAAGAGTGCTTTCTAAGGATGAGTAAATTGATTTTTCAAATCAGCATTGCATTTTGCTCCCACTAGTGGCAATAGAAGTCATAGACAGTCGTGTCCAGAAAATTGTTCAGGCATGCAGAAATGCATATCTTAATGGTATAGCTGTAAGTCCATAAGCAGCTGATAAAAATCTTTGAAGGTCTTTTGGATCTGTTGCCGAGGTGTGAATGCATGTTATTTAAGCGCTGTCAGTTACACAAATACAAGAATTATGGATTGTCAAGAAAAAAAATGTAAATAATATGGAAGGAAATCTCAATGCTCGTAAGAAATGGAAAACAAAGAGGAAATAAATACAACTTATATCTCTTATCATTTTATGATAATAGAAGTGATAGAAGCCCTTGCTTGTATAGTGTGATATGTTGTGGTTGTAAGATCTAGAATTTTATCTTGATAGTTGAACTTGTACCTTAGAGTATATATTCATCTTACATCTTAAAATATTCTAGTTTAGCAATGTGGAAATGCTAAACAATTTTCTTCGTTAAAAAAAAAAAGCTGTTTGGAGTAAACAAGGAGGTATCTGATGGAGGACTACCGAAAAGATTAAAAATAGAAGCCAAAGGCACCTATGAAAACACACAGAGCTTGACAGATCTAATCTACTGAAGAGAAGGCTGAAGGACAATCGGACAGCTATTTAATAGTTGTAGACAAGCCTGCTGATAAAGAGAGTGGATCCAAACTGTTCCTGTAGTGCTGTAGAATGGTACCAAGGTGCAGTGGCCAAGAGTTACATACAGCATGGGAGGTTCAGGCTGGAAAAAAATTCCCCAAGAGGAATTAGTACAACACTGGAACAGGTTACTTTTAGGCCATTGCTCCTTGTGCTATCACTACACACCACTGAGAAGAGCCTGATCTCATCCATTTGCCTCTCACCTCCCTTTAGATGTTTGTAAACATGAATCAGATCCCCCCTCAATCTTCCTTTCTCCAGGCTGAGCAGACTCAGGTCACTCAGTCTTTTCTCATATGAGAGATACTATAGGCCATTTATCATCTTTGTAACTTTTTGCTGGACTCTTTCTAGGAGATGCCTGTCTTTATAGAACTGGGGCGCCCAGAAGTGGACACAGTAGTCTAAATGTGATCTCACCAGGGCAAAGTAGAGGAGGAGGATCACCTCCCTCGACCTTCTGGCCACACTGTTGTTAATGTACCCCCAGGATACCATTGGCCTTTTTGGCCACAGGAGCACAGTACTGGCTTATGGCTAACCAGATTAATCAATTAATGCTAAAGCGATATATAGTGTAGTATGTTAGTCTGAAGTGGTATAGATGTTAATACCTATCTCAGCTTATGCAGCTTAGTCTGACCCAAACGCATAAGCACTTGATTCCCAAAGGTGAAATGGTTGACTGGATGATCTTGAAAGGTCCCTTGCAAAAGAGCTACTTTACTCCATTACAAATTCTTTCAAAATATTGAAATTTTCTTAATTACTTGATAAAATTA
The DNA here is from genome assembly GCA_002909625.1 of Bambusicola thoracicus. Taxonomy (NCBI): domain Eukaryota; kingdom Metazoa; phylum Chordata; class Aves; order Galliformes; family Phasianidae; genus Bambusicola; species Bambusicola thoracicus. The sequence continues at coordinate 12,177 of PPHD01001793.1, forward strand.
ATTTTGTCATTTATTCCAGCTGTAGTTGGTTTTATTTTTGATTTAAATTTGTCTGAAACTCCTGACATTTCATAGATTTAGAAAGCTAAAATAACTATCAACTGATAGGGCAAGACAATATCTATTTTGGAAGAAGAGTGTGCTTGCTTTTACATTGGCCCAATACCCTTTCTAGCTAGAAACTTAATCATATTTCTGCTGTAATGATACTGAGTTGATTAGTCTGTGTTACTACATGTCATTAAAGTAATTGTGTCATCTCAGTGATCTTTGTATGCTTGTATTTGTTCAGCATACGTAAAAATCTGCACTTGCTTTTCATGAGGAGAGACAAAATTTAATCATTTCGTCAGATGTTTTGGATTTTGTAGGTAGTCATACCAGTTGCCTTTAAAATGTGCAAAATGCAGATTTAGCTATAATCTTTCTTTAAAACACCTGTAGTAATAATAATAATAATAATAAAATAATAATGGCCTTCACAATTCTTATGGAACTTTTTTTTTTTAAAGGGTCAAGATGGATAGTACAGATGAGCCTCAGAAAAAAGTCTTCAAAGCACGAAAAACAATGAGAGCAAGTGATCGACAACAACTTGAGGCTGTCTATAAGGCTAAAGAAGACCTGCTGAAGACAACTGAAGTTAAACTGCTAAATGGAAAGCATGAGAATGGAGATTCTGATTTAAATTCTCCTTTAAGCAATACAGACTGTACAGAGGACAAGAGGGAAGTTAATGGCCTAGTGGATTCTAATGAAATTAGTGAAATCAAAAGACCTGAAAGTAGGGCAGAAAGTGTAGTCAGTGACCTAGAACCTAAACCTCTCTCTCCAGAGAATGTTACTCATGAACAAGATACTGATGTTGCATTAGTTTGTGAGTCTGAAAACAGAGTGCTTGGTAGCAATAAAGTTAACTTCCATGAAGAAAATAACATAAAAAATCGTTTGGACCAAAGAGAGAATGACACTCCATCAGGTGAAAATAAATCAAACTGTGATAACAGCTTCTCCCCTGAGGAGAAAGGAAAAACAAATGACATAACTATTATTTCTAATTCACCTGTTGAAGAGAAAAAGAGGGCTGGAGCAGTAATTGTTGAAGATTCTGTTGGGGAAGAGGCTATCTCTAGCAGTATGGAAACTGACCAAGAACCAAAAAATGAAAGAGATGGCACTGTAGGTCATTCAGAAACAGTAGTTGAGAAGGCAGTAGATGAGTCAAGTGAAAGTATCCTGGAGAATACTGACTCTATGGAAGCAGACGAAATTATTCCAATTTTGGAAAAACTAGCTCCTGCTGAAGATGAGATGAGCTGTTTTTCTAAAAGTTCTCTGCTTCCTGTGGATGACACAGCCCCAGATTTAGAAGAGAAGATGGACAACTGTTTGAGTTCACCATTGAAGCAGGAAAGCAATGAAAGTCTGCCAAAAGAGGCTTTCTTGGTACTGTCTGATGAAGAGGATCCTTGTGATGAGAGGGAGCACACTGAAGTGATACTACCAAACAAATCAGGTAATCCAGGTAAGAGCTTGTAAAATTGGTAGCTTTGATTTAAGTTTGGGTTTTGTTTATTTATTAAAATGACATACGTTTGATGTGTTTGTAAGTCACTGTTGAAGAATTTCAGCCTTTTGGGTATATACAGAGAGATTATGCAGGTGTTTCCTCCTAACGATATCTTTGAAGTTATGAATTTTAGGAGCATCTGAAAATCATATCAGTGTCTTCAAAGGTGATAAACTGTATTTAGTGAAGTAATGAGCTTTTTAATTTTTACGAGTATTCTTTAGAATTGCTGGTGTGAGCATTTGTTCTCACATTAGTATTGGGAGCAGCAAATGAAGAGCTTGAAAGGCATTAAATGATACTTTATCATAGATAAACTCCTAAAAGCAATAAAGAGAGAAGGTCTAGCCAACAGCTAACCACAGATCAGTATTAATTTTTGCCACGTTTATGGTATTTTTCTTCCCTGTTGCCCTTCCTAAAAAGAAAAAGAAGTGTTAAGTTGGGTTATCGTTACACACAAACATTCAATAAATCAAACAGTATTCCAGTTCATACCTTTTTCTCTCTCTTGTTTTTTGCATAACTATTTTTGTTTAAGGATTCTATTCTGGCAGTGTATATTCCTGTAGTGATTTTAAGTCAGGCATATTCTGAATGTAGAAAACTTTCAAACATCCAGACTTTAAATATATTGTTGTATCTACAGATAAAAGCAGCATTTTTATATCATAATATCATTCTTGTTCTTTCTGTAACTCACATTCTCAAGTAATTGCAGGGAAAAGTAGAACCAATTCACCAGTTCTTGCTTTGTTTGCATGCTCATATAAGCATGTTCAGAGGCCTAACAAAAGACAGTCTTAGGCACTACTTTTATGTAGTCTTGTAATTTGAGGGATAGAATTTGTGGCTGAGAAAGACTGAAATTAGCACCGAAAATTATCACAATCTCCCCATCACTCTTCATAAACTGGTGGGAGGGTGGAAGAATATAAAAGGGAGTAATTGCCAGATGTGGTACAGGATTTGTTGGAAAAGAAATGTACTAATTTATTGTTCCTAAGGAGAAGAAAGGATTTCAACTTTCTTCAACATGTGCATAAATTTTAAGAATGAAAACAGGCTAGTAATACAGACATATTGTAACCCCCATTTGTTTCAAATTTCTTTCACCAAATGATGATACTATTAGAAAGGTTTCAGAAAAAAAACAACACATCATGTAGATTATTTTCATGCCATTTAACTTTATTTAACTCATAGTGATTTCATCTGACTTCTATCTGATGACTGTGGTAACTGGTTGACACTCAAAAGCATTAAGTATATGTAGCTTGTACTTCAGTCTTTTCATGCAGTTAGCAGAACCAGCAGATGAATTCTTGATGTTAAACTGATGTTCTGTGCTCTCTTGTTGCAGTCACAGTTTTGTATGCATAAGTATTTTGGGGATATAGGGCAGTCTGTCTTACTGTCTCACTTCTGACAAAATACAACCAATAAATACTTTATGGATGTATTGTCATTGCTCTCTACGTGTAGTTAAAGAGGGCTATAGCTTCAAGCTGTGTTGTTAGCTTTTTATGAAACAATGACCACACTAAGCCAAATCCATTAATTCATGCCTGACTGAATAGGATTTCAAGAGATTTATGAAGATCAAGCTATCTTTGTTTATGGGAAGTTAGCACTCATAGTTTCTTCTATTTTACTGATGATGAAACTGTCTTTCACTAACTTGTAATAGCAGTTTGGGTCTTAAGTAAATAACTGGAGACAGGGAGATGAGAATGTCTTTCTAGCCGTGTTTCAGACTCCTTCTCCTTTTCTGGTGCTAACCTTTAAATGTATGCCAATTAAAAGTGAAAATAATGGTTTCCATAGCCTCTTCAGAGAATTTTATTTGGAATGTGCAGACGTTCCTCTGGAATTGCAGAAGTGATACCACTGTTTAAGTAAGACCTTCCAGAAGATATTTGGGGGTGGGATATTGTGAAGGGAGAATAATAGTGTGTGTACTTGTGTAGAAGTTGTAGCACATTATGAGTACCTTCTCTAAAATATATATTACAAATAAATTAGTGATTGTTGTTCTTATCACAGTTTAAGATTTCTCTTACTAGATATGAATGAACTTAGGATAACTAGGTGGCTTTTTTTTCCCCCATCTTAATCAGAAAGAAGCACACTGTGATCACAGTGAAATCTCAGTTCTGAAGCAAAAGGCTAAAAGTGAATATTGAATATTGGACTACTATTTGCAGAAGCCTAAAATGATTGGATCCAGCAATATTTTTCTTTGCTTTGGACAGAATAATTTCTTAACTAGTAATTTTCTTTTTTTGTTGAATATAAGTTTGAGATTTCTATAGTTGCATGAATGTAAATGTAACTGTTCCTAAAAAGAATATTGGCCACTGAAATATACTCTGTTGTTAACTAGTGCTCACGTGTTAATTTCTTCATGCTAAGCTTCTTAAAGCTTGTCCATTAAGTTGCCAAGAAGGGAGCTCAATTTTTCCAAAGAATAAATTCTACATGAAATATATTGAGGAAGTCTTCTGGGGTCCCATTTTGTGCTAAATGTAACAGGGTTTTAATACGAAAATTCAGCAGTCCTTTTATCAATTTATATATTTCAGTAACAAATATCAGAGAGGCTGGCAGAAACAATATTGTATGAGAAACCAGGTGGATAGAGTAAATGACTTGTAATATAGGTACTAACTTTCAGGTGTCTGTTAAAATGATATCTATGGAGATGGCATAGAAATTGTTGAAGAATACCATCTTGAATGTATGTGCAATTAAATAGTAAAGCTTTGACAGGATGTGGAAGAAAACTAGCATGGCTAAGCAATAATGTAAAGAATGGTGTTCCTTAAATGGAAAGATAAGTAGCATTTGTTTTTCAAGTAGAATTAGTATATATAATAGTTAAAGTGACACTATATTTTATTATGTTATTTATGAAGTTTATTATTTATTATATTCTATAATGGAAGTTCATACCTTCAAAAACCTTGGGGCTCTTTTTTTTTTTGTGTAAAGAAGTACATGGCAAGGAAGATCTGATTGAAGTATTTGATCTGTTTCTGATATCCAAACACAATGATTTCTTACCAAGAATGTACAGGAACTGAATGGTTTTGGGATAGGATGGAAAGTACTCATGGAGAGAGTAATCTGTTGAAGGACAGAAAGTAAATCCACAGAGATCTGTTCTGGAGACTGCCTTGAGCAACAGATTCATAATTTATTGAAAATGAAGGGTCAGTACTGAGGTGACAGTTTGCTGATAATATTATGAAAAACTGCAGAGGAATTTTACAGTAGCTCAAATATAAAGATGTGAAAATCTCACTGAGGTTAACTACTGAGTAATATGTGAGTACAAGAGCGTTCATAACTTGATAGAAAGAACTAGCCACTCAAGAATGATTTTCCAGGATTATGTTAGGTAGTTGTATGAAGTCATTGATTTGGTAGAAGTTGACAAAAGCAAATAAAGAACGCCAAGAATAAATGAAGAGATAGATGAAAACACCAAGCTTTAATATTTTTTGTGACTGGGCAATGTCCCTGTATTTTTTCTTATTCCATTGCAATTCTTTTTACATTGGAGCTTTACTAGAAGGTTCTTGTTTACCCATGCTGGTGTTCTTCCACATTGGTTCTACTTTCTGGATGTTAAAGTGGACTGTTTGCATGCTTTGAGTTGGCTGTCCTTGAACAACAACTAGCTCTCCTGGGCCTGTTTTCTCTCCAGAGCAGCCCCCCACTGGATACTACCAAGTACAGTCTGAACAAGGTAAGAACTACTCTCCTGAAGGCACAGGCTAGACTGTTGTTTCTTCTGCTGACTTCTTACAAGATATAAATTCCACAATCACATGGTTCTTGCAGCTGAACTTACTATTGACTTTTGGTGCTCTGGACCAGTTCTTCCTTGTTCATGAATAACAAACCTACCATAGCACCTCCCCTAGTTGTCTCAGTAATTGCCTACGTCAGTAAATTGCCTTCAGCGCACTCCAGAAACCACCTGGATTGTGCTCAGTCTTAAATCCCTTCTAGTTAAAAGTATGTCTGTGAGTCTCCAGGCCTAGTATTATGTGAGATGGCACCATTGACTTGTTCTCCTTGATCAAGTAGTTTGTGATGAGTGGCTACCAAAATCGTACGTGCATTACTTTACCATTTGTGGTCCTGAAATGCTCAGCTGTCCTATTGCCTGGCCCTGTGGTAAAATTCTGAGCATCCGCTGCATAAAGCATTACTACTACTACTCAGCCTTTCCAGCCTGTCCTTCATGAAGAACATGTGTTCATCTGTTATAACACTGTGGTCAGTTGTTATCCCACTATGTCTCTAATTCAATGAAATCGTAACTCTGCAACTGTGTAGGGGACTAGTAATTCCCTCTGGTTGTTTCCTATGCTGCATGTGTTACCCATAGTGTACAGATACTTTAGATGAACCTTGAGTCATGGTGTTTTTATAAGGAAAATGCAAACACCTTCCCTGTGATGCTTTTCCCCAGATGTTTCCTCACTAACTCCCATACCTTAATTTCAGGCTATGGTAACTGTTCTCTACCATACTTGGCTTCCTTATTAGGTTACCATGTCTGCTTGCAGAACTGTTTTCCTCTGTTAGATGACTTCAGTGTATGTTCAGAAATTATGGATCCTCAAATTACCACAGTTGTAGATTTGAACAGCTTGTGTGCAGCACCTGTCAATGAAGGCAGGTGTTGATCTACTGAATGCATGCACTCTTTCCTCCCTTCCTCACCTCACTGTTCATTTGGCGGATTGCTGATAATTCTACCTGGGGATATGTGTCTCACACCTTTTCTTGAAAAGCTTCATTGTCACTCTTATGCTTAGAATTAGTTCTGGTAGTATCAAGGGTACCTGTGTGGATGGGGATTACGAGGCAATACCTAGCTGAGCGTTCTTAGCCTCTTTACAACACTGAGGATGTGGACTTTCAGCAAATGTGAGTCATCTGGACAGTTGTTAGATGGGTGCTTTCTGAAGGAGGGAGTTAATGAAAACTGTCTATCATTGGTCTTTCCTTCATGCAGGTAGTTTCAGACTTAGTTGGCTGTGGTGCCATCCTTGATATAACATGTTTATCTTTTTTCATGTGTTCCCAAGGTACTGTAACTACAGATTTGCAGGTGCAGGGGGGATCTTTGTTCTGTTGCTTGAAGTCACAAGCTTCTGACTTTTTCCGTTTTGAAAATTTGTATTAATTACTGCTTTGAGTATAGCTTCTAGCTGTCTTTACTTTGTTGCACTCTGGGGCTTTGGTTTTTGTCTGTAGGGGGTCCCAGTTTATCTGCTCTTTGTCTATTTTATATAATCAACTCTTTCTAAAGGTTCTTTGCTTACTTAGTAATGGCAGATCAGAGAGACAACTTCTAGACAAGGATAAACTGTATAATAGGGTAGGATTTTTCAGCTTGAGAGAAGGGGTGGAAGAAAAGATGCAAGAAATCACGAGTAGTATGAAAAGTATTTGCTGCCTTTTCCTCCGGAACTTCACGTATAAAACAGGAAAAAAGTCAGAGGTGGGATAAAAGCATGGGAGAAGAGACACTTCTCCACTACGGAACTTAATTCTAGCAGCGCTGTGGCTGCTAAAAGTTTACTTCTTTTTTTGAGAGCTGCCAAATCAAAAAAGCCTGAAGATCTGGAGGTCTACCAGAGGCAATTTTTCAGAAATCTAGAGAACCTTTCTGGGAATTTGCAACTATGTTCTTTTCTCCTCCTTAGATCCTTCCCTACTTGGGCATCTGCTGTTGTCAGGAGGGTGTTGGAGGTAGCATTTTGGACTAGATAAACTTACACCTAGTGCAGCTGTTGCTATGTTCTTTCTCTTACCTTATCTCTAGATGCTCAAGTTTGACTGGGTGAGGATGTCCACTAACGAAAACCTAAAGTCTTAAAATTGTTATCATTGACTACATTCTAGACACCTTGACTTGAGGCTTCCCTATAGCATTGCTTTTTCATGTCCGCCAGGGCTAGTTTGAAAGAGAGCTTACTAATTTTATCATTGCTAATAGTCTTAAGTAAAGCAGGGTACCCAAGTACAACTTGTTACAGATAGAGAATGCAGTTAACATTTAGAAGAATACAGCTTGTCTTGTAGAAAGTAGTATTTGAGGAGAATTCAAAGCATATGAGTGGCAAATAAACAGCTAAAAATGATCCTCTGTTCCTGTATTGTATTATAGATAGCTCTCAAAATTCGTGAATATACAAACAGGAAAATAAGTTATGTTTAGGTAGCGGTTATGAAACCATTTTTTTCTTTATTTTCCAGTATTTTCAGTTCTGGTGTCTAATCCTAAAAGGGATAACAGAAAACTTTCAGACAGCTGGTGCAGTAGTAATGCAGTATTTGGGAAATGTAATGCTGGAAGGCTTAGGAAAGCATGAGTTTCGTTCATCCAATAGAAAATACAGGAAGTCTGTAGTATCTGCAACTGAACAGATAGTGCAGAGAGGTTTCTTAAATTTGGCAGACAAAGATAGAACTGCTGTGTCTTCGATCCATGGGATTTTGCAAACTAGAAATGAGATGAACTTCTGCCTGGCAGACCTTGGAGGGACTGGATCAGGGATGTTGGATTTGTCAGTTATAATTGTAAATCCTTCGTGCATTTTTTTCCTATTAAAAATGTGTTAATAAGCAACTAAATAAAACAATATTGTGTTTTGTGCTGGAATCATTTAATGATTTGTGTAGGAGGAGTGATGAAATAATAGAATAGTTTTGGTTGAAAAATTTCTCAATAGATTTCTAGTTAAAACTCATTCTCATGGTTAGGTCAACTGTGAGATTGGATCAGGCTGCTCAGGACTTGATGCAGTTAGGTGAACCTCTCTTAGTAACCTCCTGTAGTAATTGTCTTATACTGCCCTGCCAGCAAAGGTTAGTTAAGGGTTTGCAAGGAGCTGGGAGGGGACAGAACCAGGACAGCTTACCTAAACTGGCCAAAGGGACTTTCTATACCATGTAACATCATGAGAAGAGACTTCAAAAACTGTAGGGAGTTGCCTGGAGTGGCTGCCATTCCTTGAGGACTGTCTGGGCATTAGTTGGTGAGCAGTAAGCAATTTCATTTTTCGCTTACTTTGTAAATGAAAAGAGGAATAATATATCTTCTGTTCTTAGTATACTTAATATATTTCTGAAATATATATATTTCTGTTCTTAGTAAATAGTTTTTTATCTCAACTACTTTGTGTTTTTTTTCCCCCTGATTCTCTCTCTTCCTCCCTCATCCCACTATGAGGGGATGAAGTGAATGAATGACTGTGTGGTACTTCACTGCCTTCAGGGTAAACCACATCACAGTGTTTCTGTGAATACAGGATGCTGTTGACTTCCTTTGGTGCCAGGGCATGCTGCTGTGTCATGTTTGGCTTGCTGCCTATGCAAAAAGCAGAGCTGTTACCTAGCCGTCTGGGCCTCAGCCCTCATATGCCATTGCAAGGGCTGTCCCTTCCCAGGTGCGTAACTTAGTAGTTGTTGAATATCATAACACATTTGTCAGCCCATTTCTCCAGCTTGTTTGGGTCATTATGGTTCCTTTGAAAGTAAAAAGAGAAATGTCAATACAAGTAACTTTTTAAAATGCATGAAAACAGTTGTACTTGACAATCTTGCAGGTCTTTTCTAACCTAGATTCTGTGATTCTGAAGACACTTCAACTGTATAAAAGGAATTGAAAGAACCTCTTGACCGTACCTTTGCTTGGAATTTAGGTTGAGGAATGTGTCATAGCAATGTGGATTTTTTGTGTTCTGAAACTTCTAACTTGGAAATCTACTTAAGCACATAATCACTCCTTTGGTGTATATGCAGCTCTGCCTTAAGAAAAGCAATGCTGATTTTCTGAGTATTAGACAGTATGATATAGCCTGTAAATTAAAGTGTAAACTACTTTGTAATGAGCTCAATATTATTGTTGGATCAAGACTGAGGTCTGACAGGCATACTGTATTACTCTGGAAGATTTCTGTGCATAAATATTTATGTGCAGAGGGTGATGCTATGTTTAGTTTTATCTTAGGAAAACACAGAATAGGAAATGCATCAATATAAATCTTTTTAGTCTGTGTTATTAAGAATGAAATAATGTTCATGTAACAGACAGTTTTGAGAAGTAAATACCTAGAAAGCATACTGAATGCATTTAAAATACCATCAGTGTTATTGCAATAGCAATGAGCTAGAGGTCCTTAGCAGTTACGTAAGGGTTCACACAAAAAAAGTTGTAGTATCTACAGCAGATGAGGATCTGAGGTGATGATTGCTGGAGAACTGTTGTGTATCACCCAGAGCACTGTGTCAACAAAGCAAATAAATATCAGCAGACCTCTGCCTAATATGCTTCCTGATTAAAATTCCTTTTTAAAATCAGGCTTGTGTCTTGCTGCCTATAGAGATGCATGTTTTCACAAATTTGCAGGTGTTGTTATAAAGTTTGTATGGCTGTCAGATTTTTCTTCTGCATTGTAGGAAAAAAAAACTTTACATTTTATTTGTGAGATTCAAGACTACATGGCATACATTAGCCAAACTCTTCATATAATGATATGACAGTCCAGTCTAGAAAGGACCTTGAAAGATCATCAGGCTCAACTTTTTGTGTTAATTGAAAGCCTAAATGAGATAACCCAGTCCAGTTGCATCTCAGAAACGTCCAGCGATGAGAATTCTACCATATCCTTGGTGACGTTGTGCCAGTGATGAATCTCATTTTAAAAAAACTATAATTCTTAAACCAAGTCAAAACATCTCCGAGAACAACTCCTGTCTCCCTGTGTCTTCTTGTACAGTCAACAAATGTTGAGTTGGAAGAGTAGCATGGTTAGGATGGTACTTTACAGATGTTATAGTTAGAATGATTATCATGATGAAAAAGAGAGAATCAAAGAGGAAATACTCATCCATATCTAAGGATCTAGGCTTGCAGTGGAAAACTCCAAAAAGAAGAGATCTCCAGAAAGAGATCCTTCTTCAGTGGCAGTCAGCCGTTAAATGGGGTCTAGGAGAGATAGAGCCAGGCTCCACCCCTTCTGGTTACACAGGTGAATTGCCTTCTCCTGTGCTCCCACAGCTCGCTCAGTGCTTCCCTCAGGTGATCAATCAGTGGTTCAGGCCATGACTCAACAGTTCCCATATGCTTCTTCATGTGGCTGCTTGAGAAGAGAGAGCTGCCATTCCCTTAAGGTTACAAGGACACTGTGACGAGTTCCTTTCATAGCATTCTCTCCTCAAGAGTGAAAATACCTAACACATGAAGCCTTTCCTGACACAACAGGTTTTGCAGCTCTTTGATCATCTTTGTGGCTTTTCTTTGGATCCTTTCCAATCTGTCTGCATCTTTTTTGAACTGTTGGGGCCAGAACTGGAGATGGTACTCCACATACAGCCTGACGAACGCTGACTAGAGTGGGTGGACAACGTTTCCATCTGTGTTAGTAACACTCCTATGGATACAGCTCAGAATCTGACTTCCCCTCATTGCTGTAGCAGTGCACTACTGACTCACATTCAGCTTGCTCACCAGGATCCCCAGGTCCCTTTCAGCAGGGCTACTCCACAGTCATACAGATCCTAGTCTGTAATGGACTCTTGGTGAACTTCCATGCAGACCTGCTCTAAGCTGTTATGTCCTGATGAGCATGAAAAGTACTGTTCTGCAAATGTATCATACTAGTAGGAGTATGTGGCATTTGGTAATTAGAATATAATTTAAAACAGTATTTCCTTTGTGTAAAAACTTTTAGGTAGGATTTCATCAAGGATTACCAGTCTGTAAAAGAGGTAGATTTTTGTGCTTTCTTATGGTTATTGTCTGAGCACATCAGTTACAGCCAGTCTGTAAGGAGAACACTGTGGTTGGAGGATTATGGCTTAGTTAGAGTAGTACTGTGCATTGCAGCGTATTTGGAAATACTAAGTATTTGCCTAAGCTTAAACTTACTCATTATTTTTATTTCTATTTAGACATGTATTGACTGAACTGGCACTCAAACATGCATTCAGTCAGCTACTGCAGAGATCTGAATGCTTGCAGTTGTAGGAGTTCTTTAAAGGTATTTTCATCTGTTCAGTGACAGGAAATCATGTAGTCAGGAAAAAAAAAAAACAAAAAAAAACCATCAAAGCTGTAGTATTCAGTTCCACAGCAAATGAAGGCAGTTATTAAGACAACTGTGGTAAATACAGTGATAACATAATTATATTAACAAATTCTTTTTTTATTAAGGTTTGCATTCATTACTTCTACTTGTCTGCTTGTCAGGATGATGAATTCACAGCTTAACGGCAAAAAATAAACTATGATCCATTTTTAAAATTGTCCATATGATGATTTGTAACTGTTAGAATTTACCTGGGGTTGTGTTTAAACCACTTCTAGTCTGTGCATTGGGAGAGTGATGGAAATTTGTAAGCAGTGAGCTTCCTCAGCCTTGAAATAGCCATATAAAACAAAAACAACAACAAAGCAAAAACAGTCAATCAAAACCCGCACATGTGAAAAAAAAAAACACAAAAACTTCAGCTTTGAAACTAGGATGCTGCTAAGAGCATCCTAGATATGTGAATCTTGCAATGAAGTATCTGGTTTTTTTGGTTGAACATTTAAAATCTGCAGCTTACAGAAGGACTCTTGAACTTTGAGAGTCTCCTTTAGATTTTTTCGTGAACGAGTCTTGTCTCGCAGGTAACAATTATGTGCATGAAATTTATCTATAGATCTTTAAGAAGTGAGTGGTACTATGACACTTTGTTATCTTAAAAGTAAGTCAGATTGGTTTTGAGAAAAGTTTGTGGTTTGAATCATTATTATTTCTTACGTAGATCAATAATGTGGAAAAAAAACCTCTCATAATTTCCATTTGTGGGTTTCTGATTCCCTTTGATGATTTATTATGTAACTTTATTTTAAATCATCCAAAGAGTGTTCACAGTACAAGTAGAATTTAGTGTTAACAGACTATCAGTATTATATTTGCATCCGAAACTTCCTCTAAAAAAGCCTACATAAACTGTGCTTTAATAACAAAATGAAAATAGAAATTGAAGAAGTGTAGCAATCAAGCGTTGTATAACAGAGTTGACTTGTTTTGTTATATTCTAGATCTATTTTAATGTAACGCTAACAGTCAATGTAACTTAATAGTTTTATGTTGTATCTAGCAAGCATAGAAGACAGCAATACAGCCTGTATGAAACACTGGAAGAAGTCATGGAACATGCAGTAAAGGTTGATGGAAATTTCTCCCTTTATGCAGGTTTTAGAAAGTACTTCCTTGTGGATTTGAGATGTGGCTGGTTTTTTTTGTTTGTTTGTTCATTGTTTAAAGAACTTTCTGAAATGTAGGTTTTAAGTGAATGTTGGAAGGGACCATAAGGGACCTTAAAGATCCTCTAGTTCCAACCCCCTTGTCATAAGTAGGGTAGATAATTGGATTTAAATTAAGTTGCTTTCTTTTAGTAATAAACATTAAATTAAAATTAATACTTATTAAGAAAAAAGGATCTTAACTTTATCTTACCATAAATACTGTGGTTGAATTTGCCAAACGTAAATAAACATGTTAGTAATTTCCTACTGAGTTTTTATATTTTTTTCCCTAAATGTAGCTTTCAGACATGACTTTCAGGCATTGTGTTGGTTTTAAAGCTAAGCAAATCCAGAACTGCATCTTTGTTGTACAGTTGTTCAGACTATTTGCTCTGAAGTTATCTTCTGTTTTTTCATCTCTACATACTTCTCCCTCTCACGTTTCTTTCTCTTCCCTGTTTCGTAAGCATCCTAAGTTCACTAGTCAAAAGAGGACTCTTTGTAACTTTCTGTAAGTCAACGTAAGTAACACATTTTTATTTCTTGCGTTTGTAGAAGAGGTGGAAAAAAGTGAGGAAGAGGACAAAGAAAGAGAAGTGGTCCACAAAGAAGAAGAAAAACACACAGAGAGAGGTATATAATGTTAACACTGTTATTCTTCGCTGATGCTGCATATTAGAAACACAGAATCATTGAGGTCTTGAGGATAACTGAAGGAAAGGTTTCTCATTAAGATCTGAGCCAAAATAGGCATCAGAGACTTTTCCTTCTGTATTATTTGCTACCCTGTCGGCAGTAGGGGGCATATTTTCCCTAGGTAACCTTATGCTACTAATATATTGGTAGAAAGCCCTTACTGCATACTGTTCATGTCCCTCACTAGATTGAGCTGAAGGTGGCCTTTAACTTTATTAACCCCATCCCTGCACACTTCCTGTTTTTAGATTTTTATGAGGTCACCTGTCCATAGCAGATGGGAATCTCTGTTCCCTGCAGGCAGGGAGTCATCCACAGTTACTGCTCTTAATTTCTGCATTGTGCTGCTGCATGGCTCAGGCTCAGATAATTCAGATGTTTCCCTGGGCAGAGCTTCCAGCAATCTGAAATGACAGAAGATCCAAATCTTTAGTTATCCTGTGCACCTGCCGGTATATTGGGAGCTACTGTCCTGGTGCTTCCTACCTTTGTCATTGTGGAGTTTCCATTTTGTAACAGGACAAGCTCTGGCTGTGTCCTCTGGTGTAGCTGGAGGTTCTGGTTCTTGAAGCTGTAGGATCTTACAGTTCAACCAGTCAGTTTCTGTCTGATTATCTCTGTTTTTCCATATCCTGACCTCCTTTCATAGCTTCTTTGTTTGGTGTCATGACTGTCCCACTACCTCCTGTAGGCAAGAAGTTCATCTCTCTCTGCCAGGGCTTCATACAGAAAGGGAGGCCCCAGACAGTACAGGAGGCTTGAGACTTGCAAAGCCATATTCTCACCGAGGAGAGCTCTGTTTGCATAGGGGCTTGGGCATGACAAGGGAAACTGTTCTAGTGGCTGGTAGAAATGATGTCACGGTAGATTATGGTAGATCACCACCGTTGCTGAGCGACGTGACCATGACCACCTTCAGTGCACCCTACTTTGCAAAGTTCTGCAGCTGTTAGCCATGCCCTGGAGCTGTGCTTTAGGCCCAGCCATTATTTAGGCTTCCTGCCAGTACGTGCTGAAAGGATGTTCTAGTGTCCATAAAGTGTTAACTGGAACATAAGTGCAAAACACCCTTCGATCAGGAACAACTGATGCTACTCAGTAGAAGCTGTTATTGTTTCCAGGAGTCACAACTTCCCATTGCTATCCTTTCCATCAGCAGCAAGCACCCTCAAGTTCTTCAAAGATAATCAAGCTGCAGTAAGATTAAATGTAACCTCTGCTTCAGAACAAATTATTGAACGTGTCCTGATAAATAAATAAGTACTTCTTGTATGTTACAAGCTGTTTTATTTCTGAATGGTTCGATTTCTTCTCAAACGTCTGACTGGGAGTAGGCAAACACTGTACAGAAAATCCTAGTAAACTTGTCTTCGGTAGTCTAGGTGGATAGCTTTCTAACTTTGCAGTTTTAAATTTATTTACTTTCTACAGGCTTTTCTGATGGATGGAAGAAAGCTTGAGCTGTAGCTGTTTCTGATTCATTTGTCACTGTTTACTGTCATTCTGAAAAAATAAAGACAAAAAATCATAGACATTTACACTGTTCACAAATATTCAGCATTTTGCAGTGTTCATATGGAGTCCTGCAGTCCTGTTGTATTCACCTAAGATGTGAATACCTATGCTCTCTCATTTTTTTTAAATAAAGGTTGTCACGCAGTTTTAAAATTGCCTTTTAATATTTTCAGTACACTAGTGTCTTTTTAGTGCAGCTCTCAAAATGGAAAACCATCAGAAATTTGACCATCAGAAAATGACTTGCACAGTGTATGTGATATGATTAAAGAAGAATAGAAAGTCACTATTGGTTGTGCTTTTTCAGTCTCATTATCTACTTATCTAATCCTGTCGTTCTGACTCGTCCTCAAATGCGAAGCTTATGTTCTTTGATGTTAGATGGTCAAACACGCACAGAATGGTCTATAACTTTCTTTACTTCCCTTTACCTAGGCATATCCATATCACTAGAGCATATGGTGCCAGGAGCTGAAGGAATGAATGAGATCTCTTTTGCTCTTCTGTGCTTTATCACTGTAATGAAAATAGCCTTCATAATATAGTTCTGTTTTGAGCCTCTTCTTTCATCAGGTTTTTACTTTCCTTCTTGCTCAAATAGTAAGAAAAAGGTCCAATTGCTTTCTTTTTCAGAGGTTGGAGGTACAGATTGAAAATATGTGATGGATAGGAAAGAACTCTGTGCTGACAAAGGCAGAGTGAAGTAGAAGTTTTAATTGGCTAACAGGTTACTGAGAAAAAAATAGTTTTTTCAGAAGATGGCTTTATTTTGTTTCTCAGAAGCCAAGTTATGTTGTGGGATGGTGCTGGTAGGAAGAGGAGAAAATGCAGGCAGGCAAGAAGGCAATGGTTATACTTGTGTGGTCTTGCATTTGAGGTAGGGGTTTGGTGAGTCACAGAGCAGAACTCATTGCAGCAATGTATGGAGACAAAGGGACTGTTGTTCCCTTTTGATGTTGTCAAATACATCATTTTTCTGAAGGCATTCTCACTGTTTTAGAATGAAAAATGCTTCAACTGGTAAAAAAATGAAGCTTCATAATAATCATGGTATTCTGCAGGTATCTGTTTGGGATTGGTTCTTCTGGTTCTTTTTGTTTTGCTTTGATTTGCTTTCTGTTTGCTTGTTTTTAAGATTCATCAGCAGCAGTTGTATCTAATTGTTTCAGGTGAAGTGTCAAGAAGAAAGCGTTCAAAATCTGAGGACATGGACAGTGTACATTCTAAACGGCGTCGATATGTTGGAGAAGAAGATTATGAAGCAGAATTCCAAGTGAAAATTACAGCCAGAAGAGATGTTGACCAAAAGTTAGAAAAGGTAGAGTGGAAATGAAGAACGAAGATGGCAAGACTGTAACTCATATCTTTATTTTTGTTTGCCACTTTACCTGTCTTTTCTTATGCATTCACGAGTCGCGTACATGCATGCTTTCCCTCTTTTTTTTTTTGGTTTAAAATTATACATAATTAAAATAACAACAGAGGTTCAATTTACAAAGTCCAAGGTAGCCTTACTTAGATCAGATGCCATTTGGAAACCATACCACAAAAGTTGTATTTGAAATGTGTTAAGCATTTAAATTCTTAAGTGAAATGTGACTGTAGATGGAGAATAAAAGAATCTCAGTGAAGGTGGCATGTTAGTGTGATAAATGTTTACGTATGGTCTGCTTTTTGTACCCAGCTTTAAAGAGAGTCTCTCATTGTAATGAGTGTTATCAAACGTAGCATTTTGAAGGTTTTTGTAGAGCTATCAATTGTCTGGATGGTTCATATTATAACTTCAGTGTAGGATCCAGAGAACCACTTCTATTGCTTGTTTATTTCTTTTTCTGATTTTTACTTTGCAATAGTAAAGATTTAGGCGCAGAAGGGGAAAAGATAAACATAGTAAGTAGACTTTGCAGAAATTAATCTCCACTTTTGCCATTTTTATCTTCTGCAACCAAAGCAACACAGGACATTTCTGCTTAGGGGAAAGTGTATCAAAAACTGAAGTTTCATTAAGCATCTTTAGTTTCTGTCCTTCAAATGTCATTGTCCCTATCAAGAATAGAAAAGAAAGGAAAAATTTAACCTGTGTAAACACAGCAGTACCAAAATATCTTCTGTTAAGATTCTTTTATCAGTTATAAACCTGTACATACTTATCATACTGCAGTGAAATTAATTTTTTGAGTTAATGCCAGAAAGAGACATATATATTTGCCAAAACAGACACAAAAACCTTGTTTAGCAATGTATCCACATTGTTATTGTTGACTCTGATAAATTTATTTGATTCACAAGGTACAACCATTGTCATTCTTCTGTGGCAAAATTCTTTTTGAGTTGAGAATATTTTTATAGACAGTCTCTCAAATTTTAGGATTAATTTTCTTTTCCTTTTTTTTTTCCTGTCCTAATTTAAATAACAATTTGGCAGGTTATCCAGAGAGTGTTAGAAGAAAAACTTGCTGCTTTACAGTGTGCTGTATTTGACAAGACTCTGGCAGACTTGAAAATGCGAATAGAGAAAGTAGAATGTAACAAGAGGCATAAAACTGTGCTTACTGAACTACAGGTGAGTGTGTATTGAATTGCATACAGGAGTCAAATTTAGAAAGTTCCTCAGCAAGTTTCTTCTCACTGTTGCTAGGGAAGGCAGTTCGATTCCACAGAGAGAAGAGAGGTTAAAAAAAAAAAAAAAAAGTGAATAAATAGATTATCTTTGTGCAGTTGTGAATAGCAGTGAAAATTCATGCATAACGTACGCTTGTGATACACACTGGTGTCTTTCTGCTGCTCCAAAATCATGTAGTAATACTGTGTTTCATGGAAAGAATATTTTCCGCTGACAAAACAATTTTTGTTTTTGCTATCTTAGTATATAAACTTTTGGTTTGTGTAATTTCTTTAATGGTTCTTGTATTTACAGTTCTGTTACTTGTTTTTCTCTTCTTTCCATTTAGGCTAAAATCACTCGATTGACAAAGCGATTTGGAGCTGCCAAGGAGGACATGAAGAAAAAACAGGAAGTAAGAACTGCATTTGCTGTATTTGCATTTCTGAGCTAGCCTTGTACTGAGGAAATTTTATATGCTGAAATATGTGACCTGTTTCAGTGGTGTTCACAAAGTAGGTTTGTCTTATTTGACTTAAGGTGAGCCATATTTACGAACAGAGTCTTCAACATCTATTCGGTAGTTGTTAGTGTGAAAGCACCTTAAATTATATGTAAGGAAATGTAATTTATTTCAATATAAAGAGTACAAGATGAATCTCAGCTTTTAGGGAAGGAGGGAGGGGAAGAGAGGAATGAATACAAACAAAATTTTGGGTTAATTACTATGACGAAGTGGAAGCTAAAAATTCATAATGGTTCAAAAAGAAATACTGATTCTTGTGCTATAAAATCCTAAAGACAAGAGGCTTAGAGAGTATGTAGGACTGAGGCAGGTAGAACCAAATAGCTTCTGGAGATTTGTAAAACATGTCAAGTTGCCCTATGATTTTGGCTCCTGAAAACATAAACCTCATGTAGAAAGGAATCTGTATGGAGTACAGTCAGTCCATAAACTTGCAAGCTTATGTAGTTGTTTTGTTTTTCTTTGTATTTTTGTTTCTTTTTTAGAATTCACCAAACCCATCTCTGTCTTCAGGAAAAGCAGCAAGTAGCACTGCAAATGCAAACAATCTGACATACCGGTAAGTAAGCAAAGCACATCACTACAATCAAGTTAAAATTCAGAGAAGGACACTTGCAACACCTCATGTAATGGACGATCATCCCTGATTTGATTGTTTTTTAATTAAAGTGTTCTTCCTTCATTGCTGTTGAGCTGTAAAATTCAATTTTTATTCACAGAATTCACAAATGGACGGTAGTGAATCCATTCCTAGGTAAACAATATGTTGTTTTAGCAGTTAAAGATGATAGAAGTCTAACAAGAAAATTTTCTTGACAAAAGGCAAACTCAGTGCAAACACTTGAAAATTTGTAAATAAGTAACTCTCTGAGGGTTTTTGTTTGTTGTTTTGTTTTGTTTTTTTATTAGAGGAATTTACAGAGTTAATTTGCTTGTGGGGGCAGAAGATAAATCAGATTATAAAATTGATGAATCTAATAGCTATGCAGTATTTTTTTCCCCACCATCATTATACCTGTTTAGAAGTGCTAACTGAATCTTCTTTCTGTAGAAATATTACCACGGTGAGGCAGATGCTGGAATCAAAGAGGAATGTAGGAGATAGTAAACCAGCAACTCTTCAAGCCCCTGTCAGTGCAGGTGAGAAACTGCCTATGGACTTTATAAATTAACTTCATGAAAGTCTTACTGCTTTCCATTAATAAGGTAACTAAATAGACCAAAACTATTATGTAGAAGTTCTTTATTCCTGACATCATTACTCTCAGCTACCTACCACATTCCCAGTTTAGAATGGAATGGAATCATTCAGTTAGAATGGATCTTCAAAAATCATCTAGGCCAACTACCTGACGATGAGGGCTAACCAAAGATGAAAGCCTATTATTTAGGATGTTGTTGAAATGTTTAACAGTGACAGGCAAATGACATCAACCACTTCTGCAGGTAGACTCTTCCAGTGTTTGACCACCTTCACAGTGAAGACATTTGTCCTTATTTGTAGCCTGAACCTCCCTGATACAGCTTTAGACCATTCCCATACACCCTGGCCTCGGTTACCATAAAGAAGAGACCAGCACCTCTCTCTCCACTTTTTCTCCTCAGGAAGTCTTTGAGAGCAATGAGATCACCTCTTAGCCTTCTCTTCTCCAGTCTAAACAGCCCAAGTGTCTTCAGCCTCTCCTCATAACTCATTCTTTCTAGTCCTTTTATCATCTTTCTTGCTCTCTTCTGGATGGCATTTATGATGCATTTATGTTTGTGTAATGTGCCTTGCTACAAGGCAGAAAATACATTGACATGGCCAGCCAGAACATGTGGACAAATTAAATGCTAGAGCAGACTGCTTGCCTGGATAAGACAGAAAAACATGAAGTTTCTCCACTGTCGAAGTGTCTCCACTGCTGAGAAGTGAAGCACATGGCTCATGGGCCATTTTTTTGCACTTGATTGTAGTAGGATGCTGATTATCATACCTTCTGACTAGTGACTATAAAAACTGAGTGGGGGATTAAGGGAAGTCACAAGCCTCATTTCTTAAAGGAGTCAATGACAAGTGGAATTCTAATACTGGAATTTCATGGGGAATTGAGAATCAAAACCACAATTAATTATATTCATGTATCAGCACCACCTTCAGTTTTAAAATTCTGTTTACTTAAAACTGAATTATTTTTCTTTGAGAACAAACACATAACAGCTATATGTAGTATATTATATTCCTGATCTTTAGATTTAATCCCAAAATTTTGTTGTGTAAAAGAAATACCTTCTTGGGCACATTAATCCTTGATTTCAGTAGAACCTTCTGGATACAGTGCCCTACCCATACAGAGCAAGTTAGTCAAGTTGATTTAGTTTTTCTTTTCTTGTGATTTCTGAAGGACCAGTTGTTCTACTAATTCTGTAGCAAGTGTTTAAAGTGCCATACTTTATGTATTTTCATCATTTAAATCTCAGCTCCTCAAGCCTCTCTGTCTTAATTGTTTGTAACTTTTGTCATTTGTATATAGTTCTTTCAAACAAAAATACGGTATGGACTGTCTTAAATTAGACCATTCAATATCACAGCATACAACAGAAAAAAGAGCACATGTAGCCTTTCTTTGGAAAAAACAAAAAAGTAATCTTTTGCCAGATTTTTTCATTTGTTGTGTTGGAGTGAATCTATCCACTTGGTTCAAATGCTGTTCTTGTGTTTGTGTGTAGCACCAGCTTCCAGTCTTGCTGCTCCTCAGACACCTGCCAGTGGACATCCTAAGCCTCAGACTCCAGTGACCTCTAGCCCTTTGACAACAACAGTTATTTCCACGGCTAACACAGCTACAGTTGTAGGCACAAGTCAAGTGCCCAGTGGCAGCACTCAGCCAATGTCTGTTTCATTGCAGTCTTTACCTGTAATCTTGCACGTACCTGTTGCAGTATCATCCCAGCCTCAGCTCCTTCAAGGCCACGCAGGAACTTTGGTCACTAACCAGCAATCAGGCAGCGTTGAATTTATATCTGTACAGAGCTCATCTACAGTTGGTAGCCTTACCAAAACTGCAGTATCTTTGGCATCTACTAACACAACTAAACCAAATAACAGCCCATCTGTATCCAGTCCGGGTGTTCAGAGAAACTCTCCAGCCAGTGCTGGGTCTGTACGGACAACGTTAGCTGTACAAGCAGTTTCAACTACACATCCTGTTGCACAAACCACAAGGACTTCTTTGCCCACAGTGGGTACTTCAGGACTTAATAATTCTACCAGCAGTCGAGGTCCCATGCATATGAAGATTCCCCTCTCTGCATTTAATAGTACAGCTCCTACTGAACCACCCACCGTTACAGTGCCCAGAGTTGGTAAGTTATGCTTGAATGTTGAGACTAGGAAGAGAAAACTACTGTCAAAAGGAAACATAAAATACTAGTCCTGTGGAAGTTTTGTTTTACTGAAATGTATCTTCTGGATGGCCTTACTGTTGAAATTATCAGGATCAAAATCATCTGTCACAAATGTTTTAGCCATTGTCGAAAATCATATCTCATCAGGGGTTAATAGTGTGACTCTCTAAGCTTTGTTTTATTTCAAACTTGATTTATATTATTCCTAGCATGAAATCAGCTAATTCTGTCCTAATATTAACAGTTTAATATTTATATTTTTTAGTGTAGCTTCCTGAAATAATCTGATTGCCTTCCTAAGTATATTCATTGACTTAATTTTCAAAACACTTAAACAAAATGGGAAAAAAAGCCCACAGCATAATATTAATGTAATTCCAAATAATTAGATCTAAAGACTCTTAATTTAAAGCACAAGAAAAGTTCAGATATGCTATTTAGCTGAGATATTTTAAAATGCTTTCTCTCCATCTTCTGCCGCGTCATGACAATTCTCTGCACTTCTGATATTAGATATGTTGAAATTTTTTTTTTTTGAGGTCACGATTTTCTTACTGGTCTTGAGTGAGTTGAAATCATAGCCAAGAGTTTCTAATTGGCACAATATAATGTTAGGATTAATTCAATCAGAGCTCAACATCACAAATAATTTTATTTAATTTTCCCATTTCTAGGATAGGTATGTCCAAATATGTTTTCCATCAACGTGACAGTTATACACTTTCCATTATTGTTTATCTCTAAGTCTAGTATAATGATATAATACATAATCAGAAAAAGAGCTATGACAGATCTGTGCCCAGAAATATGTATTGTTTTCTGCAGTTCACATAGCCTTTGTGTATACCATGTGGTTTTCTCACCAGAATTTAAACACTGCTTTGGGCCAGCACAGTTC
The DNA here is from genome assembly GCA_002909625.1 of Bambusicola thoracicus. NCBI lineage: Eukaryota > Metazoa > Chordata > Aves > Galliformes > Phasianidae > Bambusicola > Bambusicola thoracicus. Next base: position 34,697 of record PPHD01001793.1, read on the forward strand.
CTGCTAAGCTCTGGTTAAAATGTAAGGGAGTATGAAGGAAGAGTTTTGATTTAAATGTTTACATCAAATATTCAAGCAACTTCTGCTTAAGTTGCAAGAATAGGTATGTGTTCAGTTGAACAAATGAAAATACTGTCCCTGCGCAGCTTGCCTCATTTACGTATTTTCCACTGTAACCATACATTAGTCAATTTTCACATGAATGTGTTGACCTTTTTTTTCAGCTTAATATCTTGTCTGTTTACATGTAGGGGCAGGAGAGATTGGAACTATGTTTTCTCCTCAGATAACTGAGGGAATTACCCATAAAATATTTGGAATACATAGGCAGACATTCAAGGAAGAGAATGAATACTACTTCATACTATTCATACAATACTGAAAAAGTGCCATTTTGCATTTTTTCCCTGTTTCCTCTGAAAAAAATTGTAATAATCAAGCTTGGATACTTGCGGTTGGAGATGAGGACTGAAAAATAAGGAACATTTGGTATCAAACAACTTCAAAAGTTGCCTTTGAATTTGTAGAGTGGATTAACTGTATTTAGTTTAGTATTGATTAAACACTGCAAATGAACCAATTTCTTGACCCCTCAGAAAACCAGACAAGCAGGCCACCAACAGATTCTTCAGCGAACAAGAGAACAGCTGAGGGAACAACACAGGTAGGTTGTTGATTATATTTCTGTTTAAATTTCTAAAGTTACAATCCACAGGAGATAAGTTCTTTACCCTCATTGCTCATAATGAAACAACTTCAGGCTGTGGTTGTTGTTGTGGGGTTTTGTTCTGGTTTGTGTGTTTCTTCGTTGTTTTTTTTCCCCCCATTCTTTCTTGTTTGTGTCCATTTGTATTTTTCTTCTTCCAATCCAGAGTATTACTGGGAGCATGAGCTCCTCATTATCTTTTCAGAAGTTTTCTAGTGTGTTTTCCATAAATAGGTGAGAAATAGTGGAGAAAACTAAAAACGTGTCTGATGCAACAGAGCCAACATAGAAAGAAAACCCTACTTAGTTTTTGCCTAAAGGTCTTAAACTTGAAGCTAAAAGTATTTTGCAAACTATTGCAGCTCTCTCATTTTTACACTAATCCAGAAGTTACTAACAAAAAGTTATATTTTATTGCCGTGTATCCTTAAGAAAAAAAAAAAAGAAAAAAAAAGAAAAAAACTTTCTTCAGGAATAACTACTTCATAATAAAGGAGAACTTGCAGTACTTCTGGATTCTTCTAAAATTTGTTGGACTTGCAATTTTAAGGTTAAATTTAAGGTCTTCAAAATTATTTGTAAGTAAGTTTCTTCCTATGTACAGATATTTCACAGAGTACTTCACATGTACGTTTCTGTTAACTGGAAGTCATTTTATTTAAGGGAAATAAAATTGATGTCTTCTAGCCAAAATTTCTACATTTAATGGTTTTTCAAGGTCCAGATAAATCTGAATTGCGTTTCAAAGCAAGAAGAAAGTATACTGGACAAGATTCGGTTTTTCACTTGCTGCATAAATAATCTAGTAAAACTTGTCATCTGACCAGTGTTACAGATTATAATCCATGCCTTACTCTACATTCTTATTAAAGCATTCCATAAGGAATGGTTGCCATTTTTAAAAGATACCTGTGGATTATAGCTATACAAATCTGTCAGTAGTTGATATGGAGGAAAAACAGTACCAGAAATGATTGAGACTTACGGTTTTAAGATGTATTTTCAGTCTAAGATGTGTATTTCGGAATTTTTCATCTTTGGTAGAGTCTGAAACCCGGAAAAGATTTTAGCAAAAAAGTTTTTGTGTGTGAGTGGTATTTAGCAATGGAAAGTGAGCAAAAAGGAATTGGAAGGAAACAAGATACAAGACACTTTCCGGTTTTCAGTCTTGTAGTGTATGTCTCTAGGTTTACTTTCAGTTGAATCAGTTAAAGCATGTGTAATGCCACGGTTAATAAAAAAAAAAAAAGACCAGATGTATTCTAATTGACTAGCAGAATATGAAACCGACATGCTATGTCATTTGAAAAATCCAGTTAATGCCACCTGCTTTTTGTTATGTAATATCCAAAATATTATGTATTACTCTGCACTTCACAGCTTTCAGAACAAAAAGTAGTTCGCTGTGTGCCGTATACCTGTGGCATATTTGATGGTACAACCTTGATCAATTGTTTCGAAAAGCAATTGAAACAGGAAGAGACTTCATCAGAAAATAAAGAAGCAGTAGAAGCAGCACAGATGAATTTTAACTTCCCTGAGGATGTCCTCTTTGGCTTGGAGGAAGAGGAAGAGGATGCTAAGAGCATCAAAAACACCCACAAGCAGACTGGCTGGGCAGCTAACCTATTAAAGCAATGGCTGGCCAAAAATGGCAAGGATCCTAGCTTTGAATTGGTTCCAGTAAGTGAACTCAATGATATTTTAAGAGAGTTTTATTGCAAAATAAGGAATCATGATGGAAATACCTACAGTGTGGCAAGCTACAAGTCAATGCGTGCTGGCTTAAACCGGCATCTCAAAATGCCACCTTATAATCGTCAGATTTGCTTAATGAAGGACAAAGAGTTTGCTAGTGCAAATATGGTATTTGTGAGTATGCTGAGGATGCTGCGCATCCAGGGAAAGGATGAGACTCACCACCATCCTCCTATAGCTGCTGACGACTTGCGTAAGATTAAACTGTCTGGTGTACTGGGATTGCACAGTCCTGTGGCACTCGTCAACAAGGTGTGGTTTGATTTGCAGTTGCACTTTACCAAACGAGGGAGGGAAATTTTGAGAGATCTGGCTCCAGATGCTTTTGTTGTTGAGAAGGACAAGAACGGGCGCCGTTATGCTGTGTTTAGGTATCCTGGCAAAGGAAAAAATGGAGAAGATCCTCATAAAATGGGTAAAATGTATGATATGCCAGGGGACCCAAACTGTCCTGTTTTTTCCTTGGAGCTTTATTTATCTAAGTTGCCTCCGGAGCCTCCAGCCTTTTACCTGCATCCTTTAAAGCTAACAGCAGAGCAAATGAAAGAACAGCCTGTATGGTACAAAAGAGAACCAATGGGTGTGAACTACTTGGGTGCAATGATGCCCAGGATAAGTGTGGCAGCCAGGCTTTCTCAGCGATATACCAATCATTCTCTCCGAACTACCACCATCCAGCTACTGTGTGAAGCAGGACTGGGGCCTGGAGAAAATTACAGCAGTGGCAGGCCATCACTCTGAGTCTGCTATTAGACACTACTGGGGAGCTGCAATAGTTCACTACAGGGCTTGGTCAGATGTAATGGAGAATAACACGCTCAATTACCTATGTAGCAAGATGCCAAGTCATGAAAGAATCATTATCTGGTGTCTCCACCTCTTCTAGAAACCATGTTTTTGTAAAACAAAGCAAAAATCTTGTTTCCTAAGAAGTCTAGCATGCCATCTGGCACTAGTTTTGTGACTTTAGTCCCTGAGGGACACAGTGCTCTCAAATCTAAAAGCCCTGTTGATCCTGTTGAACCACAGTTTTTCCAGGGTGTTCCTCCTCAAGAACGTGTAGCCAGTGTGAGCCTAACTGCCAGTCCTCTTCCAGGCTGTTGTAGTTAACCTTCATAAAGCACTTGATAAAACAAGAACCGACGTCTTGATGCTTTTTGTAACAGAACCGATTTCAAGAAAATCGCTAAAATGGAAAAAAAAAAAATCGGATTTGTTTTATCAGTTGGTTTACTGAGGAAATTTTCTATGATGTAGTTCAGCAAGAAGTGTCTTGTTCACAGTCCTGAAGTGAGCTATGGAACAGAATCTTAGTGCAGGTCTTGGAGTTTCTATGACTTTCATTAGCAACTAGGACTCTAGATGACTGAGCTGAGCTATTTAAATTAAACAAAATAAAATAAAAATGCGGGGATACTGATTTCCACTCAGCTGAAGAGCTATGCTTTCTACTAGGTGCATGGCTTCTATATTTTGTGAAGAGTGTATGTATTACACCACTCTGTGACTGCTGGCACTACTGTAGCATCTTAGTAAACAAATACTTCATTGCTGAGGATCGTAGAGAAAAGTACAAGCTGAATGAAACACACTTGCAGCTCAAGTATATGCATATGCATGAAAACAGCTGGAATTGCCTGATCACTGTCACATGCTTTTTTCAGATTGTTACCAGTCTTGCCAAAGGATTATGCTGTGTGTTTTTTTGTTTTTATTATTTCGCTTTTGGTTTTGTTTTAACATATTTTAAATTAATTTAATCCACGAGCTACATATTTCTTTTGCAAGTCTTTCATTTTCTTCTTTCAGTCACTCTGATCTCCAAAGGCACTATCTGATACAGGTAGTACAAAAAATTTCTGTGTTTTCAGTTGTCCATGAAATGAGGAAAATGCTCTCAATAGAATTGAGAGCAGATCTGTTGTTTAAGTGGCGTGCAATTAGAGTCGAAGTGTTACGTCTGGAAACTTTCAAGGTCAGGCTGGAGGGGCTCAGAGCAACCTGATCCCGCTGTAGATTCCCCCTTCATTGCAGGGGATTTGGACTAGATGACCTTCAAAAGTCCTTTCCAGCTCAAACAGCTCTATGACAATGTGACTTGATGCCTGATCTTTAGAATTCTTATTGTGGCTGATGATGATGACATTTTCAAGCCTGGGTTAGGTTAGTTGTTTTTACTACTTCACTTTTGCATGGTGTAGACCAACATAGAATGTTCTATTTTCTGATCGGTTGTGTTAATGATTTAAGAGATCGATGTCATTTACCTGGACTTGACCAAGGCCTTTGACATGGTCCCCCACTACATCCTTATCTCCAAATTGGAGGGATGTGGATTTGATGGGTGGACCACTCATTGGATAAGAAATCGGCTGAAAGGCTGCAGACAGAGGGTGGTGATCAATGGTTCTATGTCCAGGTGGAGGCTGGTAACGAGCGGAGTCCACCAGGGGTCTGTCTTCGGACCGGTGCTCTTTAACATCTTTATCAATGACATCGATGATGGAATCGAGTGCACCCTCGGCAAATTTACTGACGACACCAAGCTGAGTGGTGTGGTTGACACGGAGGAAGGAAGGGATGCCATTCAGGGGGACCTTGACAGACTTGAAAGGTGGGCCTGGGTGAACCTAATGAGGTTCAACACGGCAAAGTGCAGGGTTTTGCACTTGGGCCAGAGGAACCCCAGGCATCTGTACAGACTGGAAGGAGCAATCCTCGAGAGCAGCTCTGAGAGAAGGACCTGGGGGTACTGATGGATGATAAACTTAACATGAGCCAGCAGTGTGCTCTTGCAGCTCGGAAAGCAAATGGTATCCTGAGCTCCATCATGAGAAGGGTGGCCAGCAGGGACAGGGAGGTGATTGTCCCTCTCTACTCTACTCTTGTGAGGCCCCATCTGGAGTACTGTGTCCAGGTATGGAGCCCCCAGTACAAGAAAGACAGAGAGCTGTTGGAGAGGGTCCAGAGAAGTGCCAC